>JAODAL010037173.1:0-40753 GCA_025379985.1 Phyllomedusa bahiana | reverse complement strand
TACAGCAGCGCAAACTGTACACCCCGTAGAACATCGGTGAACCTACTCTAACTGTAGCACCCAAAGCAGCTGCTATGGACCCAAAAAGGTTGAGGAGTGCAAGAGCATTTTACCCCTTTAAAGGGGAATTTTAAATTTACTTGATTGTATGATCATTCCCATAACGGGGACCCCAAAAAAAATTAAAAACCAAAATTTACAAAAAATTATGTGGACAAATAAAAAAAAAAAAAACCAAAAAACTCCTTTTTCCCTTTTTTGCTTTTTACTTTTTTATTTATCTAATATATAAATCTATTATCCACTTTTTAAGTTTTTTTATATTTTGATACTTTTACCAACTTTTGGCCCCCATCTGTTTTTCCCTTAAACTAGTAAGGGGTTTTTAACATTTTTATGTTTTTTTTTAAGGGTGCGTTTACAAGCAAAGGAAAAAGCATGGTTTTTTAAATTGGTTTTTCAAGCAAAAAAAGTGTACCGGTGCAAAAGTATTCCCAAAGGAGAAAACCATGTGTTTTTTTTAACCCTCCAAAACGTAACAATGATCACAAAACCCAACTTTTTCACTTTAAGCACATGGGGAAATTTTAACACAAAAAATTTAATTATTTAAGGCTAAAAACAGGGATTCATAGACTCCGTTCACACTGAAGTGTTTTGCAGGAACTTCCTGGTTAAAAACTGAAAAACTACCCATTTAAGGGGGGATCATTCTTCACTTTTTGTAAAAGGGAACAGTCCCCAAAAACCACCCCAAAAACCCATAAATTCATTTTCGGAGGGGTTTTAAAATTGACCCCAAAATTTTAATTTTCCCTCGGGAAAACCCGGGGGCAGAAAAATGAACATGTTCTATGTTTTTCGGACCGCCGGGGGTGTGAAAAACCGCCCGGCAAAAAAACCCATAAAAGCCAACTCCCCCGTTTTTTGGGCAGGGGCCCCGGCTATTTGGGTCCCCCCCCCCCCCCCCCGGGGCGCGGGGGCCCCTTTAAAAATGGCCCGGGGCACCGGGGTAGGGGGCGGGTGCGCTACCCCCGCCGCCGGCCCTTCCCATGGGCGGTGAAGCGGGCGCAGGGTCCGCTCACCCGCCCAGAGCCCTCCCCTGAGAGGGAGGGGGCAGGGGGGAGCGCTCCCCCCTGCCTCCCCCCCCCTGTTTTATCCGCCGCCGCTGGCCCGTAACCACATGTCAGCGTCACAGAAAAGGGAAATGACGCCGGCCCGCACTCACTTCCCCTGTGACACTGCCGAGGAATGTCCAGGAGCGGGGCCCTCTGCAGGAGTCCCGGTCAGGTAAGTGGATTTTATTTTTTATTTTTATTGGTTTTTTGGGGGGACGTCTGGCTACAATGGGGGTCCCACCTGGGTACAATGGGGGTCCCACCTGCCTAAAAGGGGGGCTACCTAGCTTAAAAATGGGGGCAATACCGGCAAAAGAGGGGGACCACCCGGGTAACAATGGGGGCACTACCTGGCTAACAATGGGGGGACTACCTGGCAACAATGGGGGTCTACCTGGCCACAATGGGGGGGCTACCCACAAAAATGGGGGCAATACCTGGCAACAGAGGGGGCCCCTACCTGGGTAACAATGGGGGGACTAACCCCTGGGGGGGGGGGGGGGGTGGGTTTTTTTTTTTTTTTTTTTTTTTTTTTTTTTTTTTTTTTTTTTTTTTTAAAAAAAAATTGGGGGGGGGGGGGGGGACCGGGTAAAATGGGGGCACTACCGGGCTACAATGGGGGCCCTACCTGCCTACAATGGGGGCACTACCTGGCAACAATGGAGGCACTACCTGGCTACTAATGGGGGCACTACCTGGCTACTAAAGGGGTACTACCTGCTACAATGGGGGCACTACCTGGCTACAATGGGGGTCAACTGGAAACAATGAGGCATCCCCTGGCTAACAATGGGGGCATGGGGGCACTACCTGGCTAACGATGGGGCACTACCTGGCTAACAATGGGGGCACTACCTGGCAAACAATGGGGGGCACTACCTGCAACGATGGGGGCACTACCTGGCTACAGAGGGGGCACTACCTGCAAACAATGGGGGCATCTACCTGGCAACACTGGGGGCACTACCGGGAAAGCAATGGGGGCATCTACCTGGCCAACAGAGGGGGCACTACCTGGCAAACAATGGGGGCACTACTTGGCAAACAATGGGGGCACTACCTGGCAAACAATGGAGGGCATCTACCTGGCTAACAAAGGGGGCATCTCCCTGGCTAAAAAATTTGGCTCTACCTGGCTACAGAGAGGGCATCTACCTGCCTGTAAGGGGGCACTACCTGGTTATGGGGCTACTACCTGGCTATAAGGGCATCTACCTGGCTTTCTTCCAAAGCCGTTATGCAGTTAGGTGGAGTAGGTGTGGCTTTTTGAAGGGGCATGGCATACCGTCAAGATGGGCGTGGCCGCCCACTAATATCTCCTGCTTTTTCATTTTCAAAAGTTGGCAACTATGAGAAAAACAGTTCAGTGGGGACTGCTGAACTGTTTATCTATTGAAGTCTATGGGGAAGCGTTGCTTGCAGGTTTTCAGACGGTTTCTAAAACCGCAAAGAGCATGTCTCCACTGCATGGGTTTTCCTTACGCAAACCATTCTACAAGCACATTCTTCGCCCTTTTTCGACGGAATATGTCAATGAATGTGAAGGGGGAGGGGTTTTCTCCGCTCATTGCAGAAAAAAGCCGTCCCCCGGCGGCCGTGTGCACGGCACATAAACCGGACAAATACCGGTCAGATAAACCGACCGGTATTTGTCCTTTGCCGTGGGGACGAAGCCAAACAGTCTGAAAAACCGACCAAAAATCCTTGCCGTGGGGACAAGCTCTTATAACTCATTTCAATAAAGATTATTTTCATGAATTTACATTAATTACTGTTTTGGCTTTTATTGGCATATGTAGATTATCTGTGTCACACACAAGTCTTGATTAATTCAAACTACTTACTACTTATACTGCTCACCTCAAATACGATGACAAATGCAAGCCGTGCAGCAAAAATGTGCCAGAATTGCACAGAGAAACTGTAGTCAGCATTACGGTAATCACGATATCTGGAGAAAAAAAGTATAATGGCCACATAAAACAGCAATAATACACCAAGCACCGGAAGAGAACTACAATTCTCATAAGATTACTGGAGAGTAAAAATACTACAGAGGGGAGACGGTGAATATGGCTTTGGATTGTGTTAACCATTAACGCCCTGTCACGGTCGGAGATAGTGGATCCTCTGGACCACCGCAAGCGATGGCGTAAGCCATGCCAGGGAGCGGAATCTAAGTAGGTCCCGGTTTTCACCAGAGCGACTTGCTGTGGCAGGAGTCTACCAGGTCGCTACCCCTGACATGACTTGCTTGCGGAGGCAGCCGAGGTGTAGCGTGGTGCAGAATCGTCAGGCACGCTTGTAGTCGGGGACAGGCAAGAGGTCAGGACAGGCGGCAATGGTTCGTGGTCGTGGACAGGCAGTAGGTCAGGGCAGGCGGCAAGATGCGTGGTCGAGGAACGGAAGCTAATGGTATGGTACACGATAAATCAGAACAAGGCTTGGAACGCTTTCTCTATAGGCTAAATGGCACTAAAGATCCGGCAACAAGAACCAGGAAGGGGCAAGCTTAAATAAGGGCAGTGACCGGCAATACCCAATTACCGGTGCACTGGCGCGCTAGAGAGCTGGGTACGCGCGCGCCGGGAGACTGGAGCTGCAGCAGGAGCGCGGCCGGGTAAGTAGGAGGGGGACCGGCCGGTCGGGTGAGCGTGCCCATCGCCCGACATGCGAGCGGCGGTGCCGCTCGTGCGGGGACCACGGGTGTGCCTACGACCCGGGACGGGGGTCGCAGGCCCACCCGTGACACGCCCAATATCATTGTTAATGTATACCCGCCAAACGGTGTCTAACCAGTTGTGCCAAATTTATCATGTACCATTATGTTAAATGTGCTACAGCTTGCACCATCTTTGCTTCAAGTATCCTATTGAAAAATTATTGCAAAATCTTCCCGGTTTCACATTACTTCTCAAAACTATTTCTAGATGATTTTCTAAAACTGTTGAGACACATAAATTACGATTGCTCAGTAAATCTCTGTTAATACAACCCCAATTTCAAAAACGTTGGGACACTGTGTAATATGTAAAGAAAACAAGAATCTGAAAATCTCTTAATTGTAGTCATACAGTGCCTTGCAAAAGTATTCAGCCCCCTTGAACTTTTCAACCTTTTGCCACATTTCAGGCTTTAAAAATAAAGATATAAAATTAAATTTTTTTTGTGAAGAATCAATAACAAGTCGGACACAATTGTGAAGTGGAACGAAATTTATTGGATATTTTAAACTTTTGTGAACAAACTGAAAAGTGGGGCGTGCAAAATTATTTGGCCCCTTTACTTTCAGTGCAGCAAACTCACTCCAGAAGGTCAGTGAGGATCTCTGAATGATCCAATGTTGTCCGAAATGACTGATGATGAAAAATATAATCCACCTGTGTGTAATCAAGCCTCCGTATAAATGCACCTGCTCTGTGTTAGTCTCAGGGTTCTGTTTAAAGCGCAGAGAGCATCATGAAGACCAAGGAACACACCAGGCAGGTCCGTGATACTGTTGTGGAGATGTTTAAAGTCGGATTTGGATACAAAAGATTTCCCAAACTTTAAACATCCCAAGGAGCACTGTGCAAGCGATCATATTGAAATAGATGGAGTATCAGACCACTGCAAATCTACCAAGACCCAGCTGTCCCTCTAAACTTTCATCTCAAACAAGGAGAAGACTCATCAGAGATGCAGCCAAGAGGTCAATGATCACTGTGGATGAAATGCAGAGATCTACAGCTGAGGTGGGAGAGTCTGTCCATAGGACAACAATCAGTCTTACACTGCACAACTCTGGCCTTTATGGAAGAGTGGCAAGAAGAAAGCCATTTCTCAAAGATATCCATAAAAAGTCTTCTTTAAAGTTTGCCACAAGCCACCTGGGAGACACCAAACATGTGGAAGAAGGTGCTCTGCTCAGATGAAACCAAAATCAAACTTTGGCGTAAAAGCAACACAGCTCATCACCCTGAACACACCATCCCCACTGTCACACATGGTGGGGGCAGCATCATGGTTTGGGCTTTTCTTCAGCAAGGACAGGGAAGATGGTTAAAATTAATGGGAAGATGGATGGAGCCAGATACAGGACCATTCTGGAAGAAAATCTGTTGGAGTCTGCAAAAGACCTGAGACTGGGATGGAGGTTTATCTTCCAACAAGACAATGGTCCCAAACATAAAGCCAAATCTACAATGGAAGGTTCACAAATAAACATATCCAGGTGTTAGAGTGGCCAAGTCACAGTCCAGACCTGAATCCAATCGGGAATCTGTGAAAAGAGCTGAAAACTGCTGTTCACAAACGCTCTCCATCCAACCTCACTGAGCTCCAGCTGTTCACAAACGCTCTCCATCCAACCTCACTGAGCTCCAGCTGTTCACAAACGCTCTCCATCCAACCTCACTGAGCTCCAGCTGTTCACAAACGCTCTCCATCCAACCTCACTGAGCTCCAGCTGCTCACAAATGCTCTCCACCAACCTCACTGAGCTCCAGCTGTTCACAAACGCTCTCCATCCAACCTCACTGAGCTCCAGCTGTTTTCCAAGGAAGATTGGCCAAGAATTTCAGTCTCTCGATGTGCAAAACTGGTAGAGACATACCCCAAGCGACTTGCAGCTGTAATCGCAGCAAAAAGTGGCGCTACAAAGTATTAACTTAAGGGGGCCAAATAATTTTGCACGCCCCACGTTTCAATTTTTTACGAAAGTTTAAAATACCCAATAAATTTCGTTCCACTTCACAATTGTGTCCCACTTGTTGTTGATTCTTCACAAAAAAAATGAAAATTTTATATCTTTATGTTTGAAGCCTGAAATGTGGCAAAAG
The DNA here is from genome assembly GCA_025379985.1 of Phyllomedusa bahiana. Taxonomy (NCBI): domain Eukaryota; kingdom Metazoa; phylum Chordata; class Amphibia; order Anura; family Hylidae; genus Phyllomedusa; species Phyllomedusa bahiana. The sequence goes on along the minus strand of JAODAL010037173.1, from coordinate 34,815 downwards.
GTTGAAAAGTTCAAGGGGGCCGAATACTTTCACAGGGAACTGTACATTATCCACCACAGAACATAGAACACAAATTAGAAGTTATAAGTTAGACATTTTTCCATTGTATTTTTTTGAAAAAAATAACTCATTTAGAAATTGATCAAAGCAACACATCTCAAAACAGTTAACATAGGGTCATGTCTACCATTATATATCATCCCTTCTTTTTACAAGAGTCTGTAAATGTTTGGGAAGTGAGGAGACCAACTGATGGAGTTCTGGGAGAGGGATATTGACCCATTCTTGACTGATGTAGAATTCTAGCTATTTAACAGTCCTGGGTCTTCTTTGCTGGATTTTTCATTTCATAATGTGGCAAATGTTTTCTATTGGTTAAAAATCTGGACTGCAGGTGGCCAGACTCTTCTCCTGCAAAGCCATGCTGTCGTGAAGAATGCAGTATGTGGTTTTGTGTTGTCTTACTGAAATATGCAAGGCCTTCCTGATAGAGATGTTGTTTGGATGGGAGCATATGTTTTTGTAAAACCTCTATATACTGCTCAGTATTGATAGTGCCTTTCAACATGTGTATGTTTCTCATGACATAGGCACTAATGCAGCCCCATACCATCAGATATGTAGGTTTTAGAACCATGTTCTAATAACAAGCTGGATGGTCCCTCTCCTCTTAGGTCTGCAGGACATGGCGTCTTTGGTTTCCATAAAGAATTTCAAATCTTGATTCATCTGACCACAGAACAGTTTTCCATTTTGCCTCAGTCCATTTATATTGAGCTGTAACCCAAATAAGACGGGTTTCTAGATTTTGGTGATACATGGCTTCTTCTTTGCATGATAGAACTTTAACTCTTGCGAACTGTATTCAAATACAATGATTTATGTATTAAGTAATCCTGAGCCCATGCAGAGATTGGCATGACATAATCATGTATGTTTTTAATGCAATGCTGCATGATGGCCCATAGATGAGCATCCAATATTGATCCTCAGCTTGTCCCTTATTCATATGGATTTCTCCATCTTGTCTGAATTTTTAATGATATTATGTACTGTAGATAGGGGGATTTTCCAAGTCTTTGCAATTTTGCATTGAGGAACATTTTGAAATTGTTCCATAATTTTAACCTCTGACCAATCTTTGCTTCTGAGAAACTCTGCCTCTTTAACATGCTCTTTTTATACACAGTCTTGTGACCTAGTTGAAAACTGAGCCTCCTGCTGTTTTTCACTAGTACCACTTACTTTCCCAGCCTTTTGTTAACCCTGTCAGGACTTTGAGATGTGTTTCTGCTATCCATTTCTAAAAATGTCTGGCTTTCAACTTTTTGACATGTGTTCTATGTTCTGTCATGAATAAAAGGAAGTTCTAAGAGTTCCAAATCATTGCCTTGTTGTTTTCTTTACAATATATAAAGCGTCCCAACTTTTTTTTGGAAGTGGGGTTGCATCTTCAGGCATTTTACATTATGATAAACAGAAAAAATGCATGTAAAGAAGTTCTGTAGAATAATGATCTGCCTTTTAATAAATATAAAGTGATTTGTCTGTTTGTAAAACTTTTGCCTAAAGAACTTTTGTATTTTAAAGAGAAAATTGACATTTTATGTGACCTGCAGGCATCATGTTATAGGACCTAAGCAGATTGATATATAGGGGGACATGTATTAAAACTGTCTTGGTCTAAGACTTTATTTGTTGCCCACAGCAACCAGAGCACCCGTTTAATTTTTTCAGAGCACTATATGAAATGAAAGGGGAAATCTGATTGGCTACTATGGGCAACAAGGAAAGTCTTAGTCCAAGACAGTTTTCATTCATGTGGCCCAATGTGTTTTTTGAGAAAAAACATTATTTATTTTGTTATCTGTTTATTGTAGATTAAGAAGTCCAGCAGGTGGTCCTACTCAGTGATTGACCACCTTCCTTGTATGAGTGTGCATAGAGAAAACTGTCAATTACTGATAAGACCACCTATTGGACTGTTTAACCTAGAATAAGCAGAAATTTAAATGAGTAGATTAAAAACTACTGTATACATTATTTAACTCTTCTCTTTCTGCTCTGTAATATCCTACTGGTAGATCAAATAGCATGTTCAACATGATAGGGTCCTTTTAATATGCATCCCAGAGTCTTAGCTATGGCTATTAATATTTGTAGGTTGTATTTGATAAAAATTGAATGATCAAAAGCAACACTGATATTATGCAAAAAATCTCTACGATAACTGCACTGGAACATGAACAAATGATATTAGATGAATTTACTGGTCAGGCAAATCTTTGGGCATTCCCACTTAGATAAAGCAGCTCAACACTCTGTTATAGGCCATAAACACCAACTTGTTCAGATTACTAACTGAAAAACTATGTTCACATCCATGTTTTGATTAACATCAAATGTAATGGAAACTGTGACGGAGTCTCCTTATGTAAGATGTCCTTCCAGGGGCAAATGGGGTGCATATGTTGCATTTGGACCCCAGAGGTCACACCAGAACCTTTGCCGCATGAAAGGACAACAGTGCAATAAGTAGCAAGTTATAATAGGAGGCTTATGCTACGGACTGTGTATTTACAGTATCGCACAAAAGTGAGTACACTCCTCACTTTTTTGTTAATATTGTGCTATATGCTTTCATGGGACAACACTAAAGATATGCCACTTCAATGCAATGTAAAGTAGTCAGTGTACAGCTTGTGCCCTCAAAATAACTCAACTCACAGCCATCAATGTCTAAACCGTTGGCAACAAAAGTGAGTACACCCCTAAGTGAAAATGGACAAATTGTGCCCGATTTGTAATTTTCCCCCCCATGGTGACTTGTTAGTGTTACAAGATCTTGGTTGTGAATGGGGAGCAGGTGTGTTAAATTTGGTGTTATTGCTCTCACACTCTACCATGTTGGTCACTGAAAGTTCAACATGGCACCTCATGGCAAAGAATTTTCTGAGGATCTGAAAAAAAAAAAGAATTGTTGCTCTAAATAAAGATGGCCTAGGCTATAAGAAGAATGCCATCACCCTGAAACTAAGTTGCAGCATGGTGGCCAAGATCTTACAGCGGTTTAACAAGACAGGTTCCACTCAGAACAGGCCTCGCCATGGTCGACCAAAAAAGCTGAGTGCACATGTTCAGCGTCATATCCAGGGATTGTCTTTTCAAAATAGACATATGAGTGCTTCCAGAATTTCTGCACAGTTTAAAAGGGTGGTGAGTCAGCTTGTCAGTGCTCAGACCATACACTGCACACTGTATCAAATTGGTCTGCACAGGAAAGCCCGCACACAGTTTGCTGACGACAAGCAGACTAAGGACATGGATTACTGGGACCATGTCCTGTGCTCTGATGAGACCAAGATAAGCTTATTTTGTTCAGATGATTTCAAGCGTGTGTGGCAGAAACCGGGTGTGTAGTACAAAAACAAGTGTGTCTTCCTACAGTCAAGCATGTTGGTGGGAGTGTTATGGTTTGGGGCTGTATGAGTGCTGTTGGTTGTGGGAAGCTACAGTTCATTGAGGGGACCATGAATACCAACATGTACTGTGACATACTAAAGCAGAGCATGATCCCCTCCCTTCGGAAACTGGGCCACAGGGCAGCATTCCAACATGATAACCACCCCAAACACACCTCCAAGTCTTGCTAACGAAAATAAGAATAAGGATGCATCTGTGGGGCATCCTCAAATGCAAGGTGGAGGAGCACAAGGTTTCTAGGTCTCTAACATCCACCAGCTCTGTGATGTTGTCATGTAGGAGTGGAAGAGGATTCCAGTGGCTGCAACCTGTGAAGCTTTAGTGATCTCCATGCCCAAAAGAGTTAAGACGGTGCTGGAAAATAATGGCGACCACACAAAATATTGACACTTTCCGCACAATTTTTCAATTTTCACTTAGGGGTGTACTCAATTTTGTTAACAGGGATTTAGACATTGATCGGTGTGTGTTAAGTTATGTTGAGGGCACACCAAGTGTGCACTGTTATACAAGCTGTACACTGACTACTTCACATTGTATCAAAGTGTCAGATCTTCCGTGTTGTCCCATGAAAAGATATAATACAATATTTACAAAAATGTGAGGGGTGTACTCACTTTTGTGAGATACTGTATGTCAAGATGCTTGAAGTCTTTGTCCTTCAATTTTGCCATCCAAGATTGATACGTCATACTCAGTGAAGGTACCTGCACTCTGTGGTGTTTTGATACACTTTCATTGACACTTGTGTCCGACTGTCAAAATCTTGTGTGCGGAATATTGATAGGCTCTGGTTAATGTATCCAGTAAGGCAGCTAAAAGAAAAAGAGGAAGAAGAAATGACAATTACTAAACGAATCATACTCTGTATAACCGTATGGGAATCTTATGGCTTAATTTGGGGTGCCTATAGCCTGCAATAAACTGACAAGCTATTAATGAAGGCCTTTTTGTTCTGGCCATACAAGTAAAAAAACATCATCACTTGGGACGACATTTCCCAACACGCCTTCAACAGTTTTTTGGTCTATATCGCGCTAAAACCGCTTTTGACGCCATATTTTGGATGTAAATAAACTGTCGTACATCAAAATTAGTCGCATTACCGTATATGCCGGGACCGACACACTGTAATGCGCCTAAAAATGATGCGCACAGAAATGCGCCTATTGAGGCACAAAGCACATCATTACAAGTGTATATGTGTTAGGCGCATTTCACATTTTACAAGTATATGAAATGCGCCTAACACATACTTGTAAAATGTGAAATGCCTAACACATATACACTTGTAATAATGTGCTATTTGCCTCAATAGGCGCATTTCGTTATGGAGGTGCACAGCGCATCATTTTTAGGCGCATTATGTTTACTATGCAAGGTATACCTAAATGCCAGATTTTTGATAGGGTCGGACTTTCTGAAGCACTTTACACTTATTTAATGCGCCTAGAAAATTATGTAGCACCCCTGTAGCAGACATCACCCCTGGTGGTTACAGTTATTCTGGTTCAAGTGATATGTGCATATGAAGTAGAATTTGTAGATTCAATTTTGGTACTAACTGGCTGACCAGCATTAATAATATGAATGGACATCCTCCCTCGGCATTTTTTATTTCTTTATAGCATATAACATAATATAATAAAGAAGCAAGTTAGTAAAAGTCTGGATTACATTTCACTTGGGGATTTATGCGTTTCTGTAGTCACAAACTACAAACAAGCCTAGTGTGTCTAATAATAATAATGAAGTAATCATAATATATTGACCCCTTAGGCCCCGTTCACACGGCTTATTTGCCGACGGATTGGCGCCGTATTCCGCGCCGGATTTGCGCTTCAATACGACGCCAATCCGTCGGAGTCATTACGGTAATCCACTGCTCTCATAGAGAACAGTGGATTCCGTCGCTCCTCCCCGCTCGGCAAATCCGCCGCGGGGGGAGAAAGTGACATGCACATTGTCTATGGGGCCGGGAGCGGCGCCCCCGCCGCGCTCCGGCCCCGCCCCCGTCCCGCCCCTTATTCACGGCGGATTTGTGCGCTCCACACCGCGCACAAATCCGTCGGGCATAAGCCGTGTGAACACGGCCTTACCGTCATTTGACGTACAGGTATTATTATTATTTATTTTAAAGCGCCATTGATTCCAAGGCGCTGTACATTCGAGGGGGGTTACATACATAACATAAGTCAAACAAGTACAGTGATAAGTGATTAATGACAATTGGCACGACAGAGGGAGAGAGGACCCTACCCGCGAGGGCTTACAATCTACAAGGAGGGGGAAAGAGACAGGAGGTGAGGGGCAGACATGTTTGTGGGGGAAGTAGTGACAACAAGGATAGTGTAGGTTATAGGCAAGCCTGATGTACTATATAACGTCAGTAAGGTCCTATGCAGGGGACTTACTCAGTAAATCCGCTACATAGGAGACGTGTGCTGGCTGCTAATTGCTGACACTTGCTGCTAACAGCAGGGAAAAGAACCGGCTCTGATCCCTGCTGTTTAACCATTTAGATGCCACAGCCGCTGCAGCATCTAAATGAAGGAGAAACAGTGCTAGAGGAAGTAATCGAAGCACCATCTTGGTACATTCTTCTGCATTATTTACATATTGCAGAAGGATGTACGAGCAATCAAGCCCCCTAGTAGTCGAGTACCCGAGGGGGACTAAATGTCAAAGTAAAAGAGAAAAAAAAAAATGGTTTTAAAAGTTAAAATCACCCCCTTTTGCAATTTTGCAAAGAAAAACATAGTTGTTGTCACCGCATCCATAAAAGTATAATGTATTAAGATAGACCATCATTTATCCGGTATGCTGAACACCGTAGAGAAAAAAGATTTACGTGTCTATAATCGGTCTACAAGCAAGTGTATTGTATAGGCTGGTCTTGTAGTCATATTCCTTTTCATCATTCCTACTCTTCTAGCTAACATACATTTAATATTACAGTGGTCCCTCAACATACAATATTAATTTGTTCTGGGACGACCATTGTATGTTGAAAACATAACTCTATGGAAAACTGGTAATTGGTTGTAAAGCCCAAAAATTAAAAAAAAAAGATACTGCAAAATGATTAGGGAATTACCTGATAGCAAGTCCTTACATGTAACTTCTTTTGGTCATGTATTTTACACACCCTGATGTATGAAAGTCGCTGTGCCAGAAATCTGGCACAATTTCTGCCGAGAATAATGTTGTCCGTGCTTTACACCACATTTATGATATGTTTTAGACAGTTTCTAGACATTCATACCCCTTGTCTGACAAGAGGGCCATGGCCTCAGCGCCAAAATTTTGCTGGCATAAAGTAAACAAACTTATAAAACGTATTAAGTTAGACTAAACAGTTTCAACCTGCGCCAGATTTATGAACACTATGATAAATGAAGCGCACTGTAAGACTGTCTGATCTAAAACTATCTTAGAGTTGGGCGCTATTGATACATCTGAACAACAACACAGCAAAAAGTCATACTCACAGCTTAAAGGGGTTGTCTCACTACATTGATTCATCTTACTTCAGTCCTGTTTTCTTGGTTTCACTTTGAATTCAGGGGCGTGTTTACTGGCTTCTACTAGGCTGCAGTAGAAGCCAGGTCTGTAGCTATAGCAACCAGTGCTGGCAGCCTATCATGAGGGATTGAACAGGTCTGTAGCTATAGTGACCTGAGGAGCTGATGCAGCCCATACAAGAGGGGATATCTAAGAATAGGTAAGATACTGTTAATGGACATATATTGCACTTGTTTTTGCAAGATCTTTAACATAAAAAGCAATCCTTGTAGTGAGACAACCCCTTTAATGGTTGGACTGAATACCAAACATTGGCCCCAATGCTACTTGGGAAAGTTAAACAGGTGCAGCTAATAGTTGAGCAGTAGCTCACACTCCCCTCCACTAGGGCTTTTCTGCATACTGGTGTGAATAGGTATAAAGTCAATGTGCAATTTTTTTCATATAATTGTCCCCCCGAGTGGAGGGGTATGTGAGCTACTGCTCAGCAATTAGCTGCACCTGTTTATCTTTCCCAAGTAGCATTGAGGCCAGTGTTGCCTCCTACTGGGTTTAATCTTCAGTCCAGCCATTAAGCTGCGAGTATGGCCTTTTGCTGTCTTTTTTAGTAAATAATGTCCCATTTTTTTCTGTGATTTTTCTGTATATTGATACATCTGCCCCCATTGTACCTCAAAAATTAAAATAGAACTGTCCTCAACTGGTGCCAAAATTAGCGGCTCATCCTGGCACATGTAAAGAACAGTATATAACATGTAATATCCTAATATACTGTAGAGAGGTGCTACAAAAAAACTATTCATACATGCACTGTAGTAATATAGATGTTTTATAAGTAAATTGTTCATGATAATCAGCCGTATCTTCCAGTCAATCACATGTATCACAGATTGGCAAAGCTCGGAAATTGTATGTTGAAACCACATTTAACATACAATGTTCTATGAAAGACAATTATATGTTCAAAATATTGTATCCTGAAGTCATTCTAATTTGAGCGACCACTGTGTCTGCAAAATTGTACATACCCCTTAATCTGAGAAATGTAAAGGCTGCAGAATAAAAGTATGTGAATATATTTGTCCTTAGAAGGAAAAGGTAACAATATATTAGATAAATTATCATGTCTTACTCTATGTCCTCTTGTCCCTGTGCACAAGGTCCATATGCATATTTATATATGAGCCTGGGAATGAATTCGGATGTGATTGCGATGACTAGACCATTAGTGATGACTGCGAGAACTCCCACTGCTTCTAGGACTTGTAACCAGATACCTGAAAAACAAGCAAACATCCGTTATCACAGAACTTTCTTACACTAGATTAAAAGGACATTAAACCTGAGGACTTTTCTATATTTGTTGTACAGTAAAAGTGGCTAACAAGTATGAATCCCGACTCCACAGTACACATGTACACTCAGCCACAGAGTAAAGTCACACGAGACCACCTTATGGTGGTTTATCTCTGCAGAAAACATTAGGATTGGGAGTTGAAATTCAACAGGTTTGATGCTTCTTGGAGTCAGAAGACCCCATACTCAGGAACCCCTGGTGGACCCCTGAGCATGGCAGACTTGGAGTTGGTTTTAAACTGCATTTGCATCCTCAGGAGAAGCAGAAAAGCAGAGAGAGAGAGAGAGAGAGAGAGAGAGAGAGAGAGGTCAAAAGCAAGAAGCAGTCTATAGGAGGCAGGTAAAGTAATTTACATTAAATGACCGGTGGGCCCAGAAACAACTCAGCTGGTTGGCCCCTAAAATCAACTTCACCTGTGGACCCCCAGTCCGACACTTCTCATACACATTAGATAGTACGCCGAAGTTGGTGACCTGAGCTATTTTTTATGTTTATAGAGACCTCTAATGCATACTTGCCAACTTTTGGAAGTGGCCTTCAGGGAGGTTTTGAATTGCACACCCCCTTTTTTACATGATACGCCCTCTTTTGCACAAAGCTACACCTCCTTTTCACACTGGAGGAAAGCTGATAAGGGATGTGGTATTATTCAGCTGTACTGGACATTGGATCTCCTAACCAGAATCCAACCTGGCTAACACCACATTAATCGGCTTTCCTTCAGAGCCCAGGTACAATGTGGTCTCTATGCACCAAGTAATGTCAAGGTGGCATCTCATGATGCTTTATCCTGGAACCACCACTATTTGAAGAGCAACCCAGAGCCAGTAAAAAATAGTACACATTGTATTCAGTATACAGTGGTTTAGCTGCCATATAGGCTTAGGCTAAAACCGACCAAACATTGTCAACTTGTGACTATATTTGGCCCTTTACAGCCATATATGCTGAACCTAATCCAAAACCTCAATAATACCTCATCAAAAACCTCTTCTAAAGAAGTGTGTTTCAGGCGAGGACTTGCTGTTTTGTGCACTGAAAAATCAGCGTCCAAATAAGCCATGTGCACATACCCTATTAGGCATGCCCAAGAGATGTACTCTAAGAGGTACCAGTACTTGATATGGCCGGTACAAATCAACTACCGGCACTGGCCCCCTGGCAGTAAAACTGTCCCTGCCGGTGGTTTACCAGATTGGTGGCAAACCTACCATAGCAGGAGACTTACCCTTAACAGGGAGTCTCCCTGACGATCAGGGAGAGTTGATAAGTATGCTCTATTGTAATATGTCATGCCCTGCTATCAACCAATTTAGACAAGAGGAGCTGACTGAACGGTTTCTGAAACGGTCTCCTTAAAGCACTCGAGCACTGCACTTACTGACCCATGGGGCTCACTGCTCTGCTCTCTCTGACAGTCATGGAGACAAGCTGAGTGAGTACTTTTTTTCAGTATAAACACAGGCATTTATATTCTGCACAGTTTGAATTCTTTTAATTTTATGAGCAGTTTTGAGACAACCCCTTTAAATCCTCACCTATGTCATTTGCTTTTCTGGGCACCAGGCGGCGCTGCAATCGAGTCATTTTGATAGCATCAAGACGGATTTCCAGCACATTGTTGATGAAGGCCAGAAGTGGGGCAAGAGGAAAAGCAGCCACGAATATTGTTGTGAAACTATATTGGATGACTGTTGAGAATGACACAAAATATTGCTCGTATCACAAAATGCAGAAGACGGTGGTGACAGCATTTGCTATTGTAGTATTTGTATAAGACTCACCCATTTCCAGAAACTCATCAAACAAACTGAAGATATGGACTTCACCAAGCCTGTAATTGGTTCTCCATGCTTCCGTCACATGGTTCTCTGATCCATGCTCACTGTACACCCTACTCCGCTTATCCTTCAGTGTGCGGAACTTATATTTTAGGTATCTATAAAGAGAAGGTTATTGTTAGAATTTTTAAAGATTAAAGTTTTCCCATCTGGCTGTTTCACAAAGCCTGCTCTTCACAGCTAGCTTCAGGATCCCATTTCCTGTTTAGGCTGTGGGAAGTTCCATAGCAGCAACTGACATTTCAGCTATGCTATTCCTAGCTGAGCCTGTAAGAGGGACATAGGATGTAGGATAAGGCTACAGAGCTCTAGGGGGTTTAAGTTTGTCAGTAACAAAGATAAACAAGCTCTTATGCTGCTGATAAGACACAGCAGGGTGGGATGTCACGATCACGGGCAGGGCCTTTAGAGCAGAGATAGGAAACCTTCTTTAAACTAGCAGAAGATAAGAACTGCTCTAACTTTAAAAGGAAGCAAAATATTTGGTAATAATTATAATCTGTAGGTATATTTGTCTAAATGTTTCAGCTAATCAATGAGATTGTGAATACTCCTTTAACTCCTTAACGACCGCCCACTGTCTTTTGGCGGGGGGCATTTCAGGTCATTCGTCTACAGTGACGTCTTTTGGCATCGCTGCAGACATCGGAGTTTGCGGCGCTCGGCACCGCAGCAGCACTGAGGTCAGGGCAGTACTACACATCCCTGATCCCAGCGCAGCTCCTGCGAGCACCGGGGAGCGGGGGAAACCTCCGCTCCCCGATGCTAAAACCCTTTGCCGCAGTCACTGCAGTGCAATCAAAGGGTTTCCCTGCTCTGTCGGGTGATCAGAACACCCGGTGACCCGACAGAGCCCGGGGAACGGCTGCACAGTCAGCTCTGGGGACCTAGGGTAGAGCCATGGCTGTCTGTGTATCAAGCCAGTGATCAGGTCTCTCTGTTTGCTTTCTTGATGACTGCCTGTGTCAGACTGACACAAATTATAATGTATTAGCATATATGAATATGCTAATACATTACTAAGTGTAAAAAAAAAAAAGTAAAAAACATAAAAAGTGTAAAGAAAAAGAATAAAAAAATAAATAAAATAAAAATAAATATTTAATAAAAACTAATTGTGCATACATTACACACACAAAAAACCTACACATGTTAGGTATCCACACGACCGTAATAACCTGTAGAATTAAGCTAACAAGTTATTAAGAGTGAAATGTGAATGGTGTTAAAAACACCATCATACAACTGCGTCATTGAAAAAATAAAAAAGTTACAACTGTTGAAACGCAAGGAGGCAAAAACTAAAAAAATGTTCTGGTCATTAACTACTTTTCAGGCCTGGGGTTTAAGGGGTTAAGTATCCACATTGCAAAACCTTGCTGAACATGCCATAGCTTCCAAAATTGCATTTAGCTTGGGTTGTCAGATGCAACAGTCTTGAGGTTCTTCTGGCCTCCATAGTATGACACTTTGATCGCCTAATGTTATTATTTTCCTGTTGATCAAATAGCATCAATATATTCTGCAGCACTGTTCAGAGATCGTCATCACTCACATCAGTTCTGCCCCCATTGGAACTCAAAATGTAACCTCTCTGACAGATTTGCATTAGAGCCATTTTCATGAAAAGCCAACTAACTTATAATGTTGTTGGAGCGGCAAAGCAATGATGCCGACCACTGAGGCACAGTGCTGCCTATGGCAAGAAATTAATACTTCATCTATTATGCATTACTGGATGCAGCACGGGGGAGTATTTATTGATAACGGGTGTGGCAAATAACAAAATTACTCTTCGCAGGCACGGAGAGTATCATGCAGCAGATGAAAAAGATTGGGGATGGGAGACTGATAAGAACCACTTAGTTTCTGCCTTAATTTTTACTTTAAATCAGAAGTCTCAAACACGCAAGGTTTTGGAGCTCCCAGGCCATCATCAGAACAGCAGAAAGCAGGCACAAGAGGGAGTGCGGTTAATAGCTATTGACGTCAGCATTTAAGGGACTCCACAGAGGTAGGGGGCTTCCTGTGTCCTCCATTGGCACCCATCTGTGTGATCGTGGGGTGCCGATGGTTGCTATGACAACTGAAGGCCTAACAATGATCGCCACTCTGTCTGTCACATAAAACTGTCATAGTGATGGGTCATACTCACGGGGACAGAAATTCCATGAAGTTACTGAGCGTCTGTTTAAGGACCATGATGATACACATTTGTATAAACAGGTCGGTGATGCATCCGCTTGGGTGACACTGTCATAAGAGAGGGATGTTAGAAAGAACCCAGATTATACTACCCATCAAACCTTAAAGCTAAGTGCACTCACTTCTTCCAGCCTCCATTCCCCAGCAATGCGTATATAGCTTCCTGGATATCCATTAATCCTAGAAATGAGAGAAAAGCTTTAGCTACCTTTCCAAATTTATATAGGAAAATCAAAAGGCGCATTGAGCTTAAACACTCGGCTAATTGATTTCAATGGAGAATCCTTCTTAAATAACTCTGAAATCCTGGGTAGTTTGAGGAAGATGACAAGCAGGGCCGGACTGGGAATAAAAATCATCCCTGGCACAAAGCCCCCAGCAGCCCACATACAATATCTGCTTACAAAATGTCCCTTGTTCTCGCACCTCGCCACTTTCTAAAATAAACTACACTATAAAGCTGCTTTCACACAAAGGGCCACATGTATGAATCTCGCCGGGTCGGGCCGCACCTTTCCGGCAGTTTTCCGGCGGAATCTGCGCCTGATTTATGTCGGGACCGGGGCGCGCTCATACATAGCATGTAAAGTCCGCCGCGCCTCGCCAGTGTTTGGGGCGCAGTGCGGGACTGAGGCGCAGTGTGGCGCTGCGCCTATGATTCGGCGCCGGAGGTAGTGCGGTCATACATGCGGAGAAAAGTCCGCCGCGCCCCGCCAGTGTGTGGAGCGCAGTGCGGGAACCGAGGCGCAGAGCGGGGCTGCACCTATGATTCGCCGTCCGAAGCGGTGCGCTCGTACATGCGGGCAAAAGTTCCCTGCGCCTCGCCAGTGTGTGGGGGGCACAGTGCGGGGACATGAGCGCAGTGCGGGACTTAGGCGCCGTGTGGGACTGCGCCGAAAAACAGTTCCGATGCCGACAGCCTGGAACAGCGAGAAATCATTCCAGATGTCGGTGCGAAGTATGAATCAAAAATCGCCTTTATAAAGGCGTTCAACATTCTCAGGAAAAGAGCTGAAACCTAAAAAATAAAAAATACATAAAACAAAATCACTTTCCAATATCCTAATTCAAGAATTAGGATATTGGAAATTGCCGGGAAATACAGTAATTCAAATTCAGAAAGCTATTCTGATTGGTCGGCATAAACCAGCCAATCAGAAATAGAGCGACAGTGAAACCATTAAAACCTATGGGAAGTTTAGACCAATCAGAAATCACAGCGGGATAGTTCAAAATACAGTAAAAATGCTGAAAAGAGCTGATTGGTTAAGCTACCGGGGACTTGGCTAGCTCAGCCAATCAGAATAGGAGCGACAGAGACCCATTAAAACCTGGATTGACCAATCAGAATCAAAGGCGGGACAGTTCAAAATACAGTAAAAATGCTGAAAAGAGGTGATTGGTTAAGCTAGTGGGGGCTCGGCTAGCTCAGCCAATCAGAATAGGAGCGACAGAGACCCATTAAAACCTATGGAGAACTATTGACCAATCAGAATAGGAGCGACAAAGACCCGTTCTAGTCTATGGAGAAGTTTAGACCAATCAGAATCCACGGCGGGATAATTCAAAATACAGTAAAAAGACAGAAAAGAGCTGATTGGCTGAGCTAGCGGTGGCTTGGCTATCCCAGCCAATCAGAGCGCGAGCTACTTCTCCCATTATAGTCTATGGAGAGATGGGCGCTCTGAAATCTCGGCGCTCAGCGCCGTGCGGCATGTAGTATTAATAAAAAAATAAATTTTATTAAATGTACAACATTATCAGATAAAGAGCCGAACCCTTCTTTACAAATAAAGCAGTTAAAAACCCGAACAACGCGTTTGTCGCCGAGACCGGCGCTACATAGGGAATTGCAATAGAGAGAATCGCCGGGAAATACAGTAATTCAAATTGTTTAAGCTATTCTCATTGGTCGGCATAAACCAGCCAATCAGAATAGGAGCGACAATGTCCCATTATAACCTATGGAGGAGAATTGACCAATCAGAATAGGAGCGACAATGTTCCATTATATCCTATGGAGAAAAATTGACCAATCATATTCACAGGCGGGACAGTTCAAAATACAGTAAAAATGCAGAAACAAGCTGATTGGTTGAAGCGGCGGGGGCTCGTCCAGCTTAGCCAATCAGAGCGCGAGCTACTTTCTCATAGAGTTCTATGGGGAAAAGAAATTCTGAGCGCGTTCTGTGATCGGCTAAGTTAAAAGAGGCGCCGTTATTTGGACCAATGGGAGAGCAAGCGACGCTCCTATGGGTTTTCTAATGCAATCTGAAATAAAACTGTACATGGCTGAAATCAAATTATAACAGTACAGAAGTTGTCCCGATGTGTATATAAAACGAATAATAATATGGGGGTAACGAAAAAAAAATATTAAATCAGGGTATAGGTAGCCAGGGCAGTATATAGGGCAGGGTATAGGCAGCCAGGGCAGTATATAGGCAGCCAGGGCAGGGTATAGGTAGCCAGGGCAGGGTATAGGTAGCCAGGGCAGGGTATAGGTAGCCAGGGCAGTATATAGGGCAGGGTATAGGTAGCCAGGGCAGTATATAGGCAGCCAGGGCAGGGTATAGGTAGCCAGGGCAGTATATAGGCAGCCAGGGCAGGGTATAGGTAGCCAGGGCAGTATATAGGCAGCTAGGGCAGGGTATAGGTAGCCATGGCAGTATATAGGCAGCCAGGGCAGGGTATAGGTAGCCAGGGCAGGGTATAGGTAGCCAGGGCAGTATATAGGCAGCCAGGGCAGGGTATAGGCAGCCAGGGGCAGTGTATAGGCAGCCAGGGCAGGGTATAGGCAGCCAGGGCAGTATATAGGCAGCCAGGGCAGGGTATAGGTAGCCAGGGCAGTATATAGGGCAGGGTATAGGCAGCCAGGGCAGGGTATAAGTAGCCAGGGCAGTATATAGGGCAGGGTATAGGCAGCCAGGGTATAGGTAGCCAGGGCAGTATATAGGGCAGGGTATAGGTAGCCAGGGCAGGGCTATAGGCAGCCAGGGCAGTATATAGGCAGCCAGGGCAGGGTATAGGTAGCCAGGGCAGGGTATAGGTAGCCAGGGCAGGGTATAGGGCAGGGTATAGGGCAGGGTATAGGTAGCCAGGGCAGGGTATAGGTAGCCAGGGCAGTATATAGGGCAGGGTATAGGTAGCCAGGGCAGGGCATCATATAGCCAGGGCAGTATATAGGCAGCCAGGGCAGGGTATAGGTAGCCAGGGGGAGAGTATAGGCAGCCAGGGCAGTATATAGGGCAGGGTATAGGCAGGCAGGGTATAGGCAGCCAGGGCAGGGTATAGGCAGCCAGGGCAGGGTATAGGCAGCCAGGGCAGTATATAGGCAGCCAGGGCAGTATATAGGCAGCCAGGGCAGGGTATAGGTAGCCAGGGCAGTATATAGGGCAGGGTATAGGTAGCCAGGGCAGGGTATAGGTAGCCAGGGCAGTATATAGGGCCGGGTATAGGCAGCCATGGTTTAGGTAGCCAGGGAAGTATATAGGGCAGGGTATAGGTAGCCAGGGCAGGGTATAAGTAGCCAGGGCAGTATATAGGGCAGGATATAGGTAGCCAGGGCAGGGTATAGGTAGCCAGGGCAGGGTATAGGTAGCCAGGGCAGTATATAGGGCAGGGTATAGGTAGCCAGGGCAGGGTATAGGTAGCCAGGGCAGGGTATAGGTAGCCAGGGCAGGGCATCATATAGCCAGGGCAGGGCTATTATAGGCAGCCAGGGACAGTAAGTAGTTTAGAAAAAAATAATACTCACCCGCTGTCACCTCCTCTTCTCTCCTCATCTGGAGCGGCCACTGGCTTCCTGGTACAGGCCGCGGAGCGGGCCCGCGATGACATCATCACATCGCGCGCCTGTCCCGCGGCCTCCGGGGAGCTGAACAGACAGGATCAGTAGATCCCCGCTGTGCAGGCGGCGGCCGTGATGGCTGCATGGCTGGGTCAGTGACCCAGCCATGCAGCCGTGCAGCGAGGGGGGCCTGTAGGCCCCCTGGCACAGGGGTCTGGTCGCATATGCGACCATTGCGGCCCCAGTGCGTGCGCAGGCACTCGGGGCCCGCCGGGGGGGAAACAACGGCCCCCTCTGTGGGCGCTCTGAGCCGGTCCTGCGGCCTGGACCCCAGCGGCCCGCAGGACAAGTGCCCGGTTTGCCCTATGGGCAGTCCGGGCCTGATGACAAGTTATCCCCCCTCCAGCTCAAATTCACTCAGTTTACAGGACTACAAAAGTCACCAGGAAGCCATCAATTAGGAAAGACAGCAAGACTTGGCTGCTCCCCCCCAGCCAGATAGGAGATCGTCCCAGCAGGAGGTCGACACATCAAAGGATTCTCATTTAAATTCGTTAGCACCTTGCCCAGGACCCTGTTTATAGACCTGAACAACAAAGGGGTTAGGAGACAACCGGGCACCAATATTTCAAGGATTTATGGGAGAACGATGCATGTCACTCTCGCGTTTGTAGGGCACAGGAGAAGAGAGAAACCCAAGGCTGGCATTAGAAACCAAGTAGGACGGGCGCATTGGGTACCAGGTCGTAGCTTATGCCCATCGGTTCTGATTGTATCACTAGATCTGTTCTGTCCCAATTCCATGACGCAGTATGACTCATTTTGTTTCCAAAGCCAAAAACGGCATGGCCCAAGAGGGAGGAGAGTGTGAACCGTCCCAGAGTTGTGACAGTGGGTGTGAAGGGGGTGTGATGTGGGCTGTCTCAGTACTGTTATAAGCCGAAGCCCAGGTGTGCCCATTGTCTTTTCCATTGGAGAGGGGTTACACCGAGCGTACAGGAGCGTACAGAACCAGCAGTTTCCTGACAGATATGTATTGGAAATGAGGCAAGAAGGAGTTCATACACGGCAATCCACATTAAATTCTGCAATTTACCTACAGTACAATATAGATAATTGGGATTTTCACAAAGTCATAAGGGTATGTTCACATGGTGTCTTTGCGGGGCGTATTTCGTCACGTAATTGCGCTGCAATACGGTCGAAGTATGCCCACAACTGCGGTAATTCATAGCTCTCCATGATTACCTGCTGTTTTCCCCGACACGCTGGAAAATGAAAGTGAATGCACCCCATAATGGTACCAATCAAAAAATCAACTCATCTCGCAAAAAACAAGCCCATAATCAGCTCCATATACAGAAAAACAAAAAAAGTTATGGCTGACAGACTATGAAGACATAAAAACACGATTTTTTATAAACACACTTCTATTGTGTAAAAGTAATAAAACATAAATAAACTATATAAAATTTATATAATTGCAATTGTACCGAACCACATAGTAAAGCTATCCTCTCATTTATCCCGCACGGCGAACATTGTAAAAATGAAGCCCAAAAAAACAATAGCAGAACTATGTTTTTTTCCCCACATTTTCATGGAATAAGGCTAAAAAAATCTATGGAACACCTGTGCGCCCAAAATGCACAGAACACCCCTAGATGAGATGCATGAGGGGTGTTAAATCCAAAATGGGGCGATTTCTGGAAGATTTCACCTGTTCTGGTACTTCGAGGGCTTTGCAAATGCAACATGGCACCGACCAAAATCTGCGTTCCAAAAGCCAAAATGGCGCTCCCTCCCTTGTACGTCCTGCCATGCACCTAAACAGCAGTTTACACCCACATGAAGGGTATTGCCGAACTTGGAAGAAATTGTGTAACAAAATTTGGGGTGCTTTTTTTCCAGGATTCCTTGTACAAATTAAACATTTTCAGCTAATATTGCACATTGTTGAAAAAAAAATGTTTTTTTCATTTTCACAGACTAATACTAAAGAAACTTAGTGAAACACCTGTGGGGGCGATATACTCACTACACCCCTGGATATATACCGTAAAGGGTGTAGTTTTCAATATGGGTTCTTTTTAGGGGTGTTTATTAAGTTGTAGCACCTTAGGGTGTCCACAAACCTGTAATGGCGCCTAAAGAAAATTGTAATGAAAATGAGACCCCAAGGTCCGGTAGGTGTTCCTCCTATTCTGGGGCTTTTGATTGAGACAAATAGCGCACTAGGGCCACATATAGGATGTCTCTAAAAACGGCAGAATTGGGGTTATCAATGTTGAGTTGCAATACCCTTGTCACATCTACCGTGTTCCAGTGAATAATGGATAAAAATTGAAAATCTGCAAAAAATTTTTGACTTTGCTTTAATTTCTGTGACCTAATAGGTTAACAAACTTCCTAAACTCAGAACTGAACTGGTCCTTAAAAAAATCTATGTTACAAATTTTCTTGAAAATTGGAAAAATTACTACTAAATTTCTAAGCCCCATAATGTCCTAAAAAAGACATTTTAAAATGATGCCAACCTACAGCAATATATGCTAATTATAAACTATTTTGAGTGGAATAACTATCCACTCAAAATATCCAGAAATTTTTGAAGTTTGAAAATGGAAAATTTTTCAGAATTTTCACGATATTTTGATATTTTTCACGAATAAGCAAGGATTGCGTGGACCAAAATTTCTTACTAATTTAAAGCAGAATGTGTCACGTGAAAATATTATCTGAATCACAAGGATAGGTAAAAGTGTCAAAAATGTATTCTCACAAAAACAGTCACACATCAGATTTAAAAAATGGGGCTCTGTCAAGAAGGTCAAAGCTGGCTGCAGCGATAAGAGGTTAAGGATTCTCCTGTTTGGAAACTTTCAAAGACGCATGTGATCTGTGTTGGAGACTGAGGACTGCTCAGTACACACAAACATTCAAGCTGTGATGAACCCCTTTTCCATATCTAGAATGTCATGTTGAATTCCATGGTCAATTGTTCTTTCCTCAGCCTCCAAGCCAATAAACAGACAAAAGTCGGCAACTTAGGGTATGTTCACACGGGTGTTTTGGAAGCACGCACTGATCAGCGGCCGGCCTCATGGACATGCATTGTGCAATTTTGAGAATATTCATTCAAGCCATGATGTGAAATGGATGTTTTGGACAATATAGCTCTCAAATAGTACGAATAGCGAGTTACCTTCCCAGGAAGAATGCCACATAGAAGAGGGATGAGAAGTGGGTGACAAATTGAAATGTAAACACTTTAGTGGTGAAGCTGTTTTCACGTTCAGTAAAAGTTCGAGGTTTCTCTGAAAAGAGACAAAAAAAGAACATTATCCTGCAAATCTGAACCTTATGGCCTCTATTTACAGTACTGAGGACATCCATACTAATACTGGAGTTACTCCACAGGCATCCCCAAAAAGTTCTGTTCTACCTAGAGGACTCCTGGATTCCTAAAACTGCTTAACTGTATAGAATGTATAGAAATATTGTAATATGTAAATAAATTGACATTTTGGGGATCATGTATGAAAACTGTCTATCTCTAAGGCTAAGTTCACATGGCATAATTGCAGGGCATAAGTAAGCCCCGCAATTACACCGGGAGCTTGCAGGGCGGGGGGCCGGCAATCCGCCAGCTCCATAGACATTCATTACTAGCGGCGCGTATTCGCTGCTAATAATTGACATGTCATTTATCTCCCTGCGCGTACAATTGTATGCCCGGGGAGAGGAGGCATAATCCATAGTTCTCTATGAGAACTATGTATTACCGTAATGAATGGGACGCATTTCACTCATATTTGAGCGCGGTACGCCGCGAAATACGCGACGAAATGCGCCCCATTTTATCCCGTGTGAACATAGCCTAACAGTTTCTTTGTTGCCCAAAGAAACCAGTCAGAGCTCCCCTTTCATTTCATATAGTGCTCTGAATAAATGAAAGGGCAGCTCCGATTTGCTGCTATGGGCAATAAAGAAAGTCTTAGACCTAGAAAGTTTTCATACATGAGGCCCTTGGTTTAGTTTATTTACCCCAAAAAGAGTGTTGGCATGAACTACCAGCCAATACTTGCACTGATAGACATTTCAAAATCTAGTAGAGGACCTGTGCAGATGACTTGGTGGCTTATGATACTATTTTGTGCAGCTAATGTGATTCTCATTCTGCAGAGAGAGCAAACCATATGAGCTGCCATGAGGTCCAGAGGGTGAAATAGCCTCTCAGATGCAGGAATGGACAGTAGAGATATCTCTCTTGTGATCTTTTTACAACTAGGCCGGTAACCATGAGAATGGGCCATCCTCTTTATCTAGAGGAAGGTTTCACCATCATCACAGATCGGGATTCTTTACTTTAAGAGCAGTTAGGCTATGGAACTCGCTGCCACAAGAGGTTGTGACAAGTTCAAGAAGGTCCTAGATGCCTTTCTTGAAAAATACATAACAGGTTATGGGTACTAGTTTATGAAGATGAGACGTTGAACCAGGGATTTATTCTGATTGCTATAATGGGGTTAGGAAGGAATTTTTCTTTTTGTATGGGACAGCTAGCATTCACCTCAATGGGTATTTTGCCTTCCTCTGGATCAACACTGTGTGGTTAAAGCAGCAGGACTTGATGGACTTTGGTCTTTTTCCAACCTTATCAACTATTTTACTATATTCCCTTTCTGCAGGGAATAAAAATTTGCCGTCTGTCTATTCTTCATCATTACTGTGTGGGTTCTCTGATATATAGCACTATTATTTACACCTTTAATTATTGCTGCTGGGGATGTTGAGATGTTGGGGGGGCCCATCTCATTTTTCTATGGAGCCCTGTGAACAGCAAACTGTGGCATGATGCAGTATGTGCTGATGCCATATATTGTGTCACAGGTAGTACCCACAGGTCTGTATTATACAGGCAGTCCCCGGGTTACGAACAGGATAGGGACTGTAGATTTGTTCTTAAGTTGAATTTGTATTTAAGTCGGAATATGTATATTTATTAAATGTAACTCCAGCATTTTAAATAGTGCAGGGAAGGGTTTTTACATTTGTTTTGCTGTCTGTGCTCCTGTTTAGAAGATTTCACCTCATGTGCTGCTGTGGCATGCTGGAACTTGTTGTTCCACAGCTGCTATCTGCTGTGGAACATGGAACTATAACTGCCAGCATTCCTCATAAGTCAAATAAGACAGATGTAAGTCGGAATGGTTTAAGTCGGGGCTGCCTGTATACTTATACTACTACCCTCTGTGCAGTCAAATCAGTGCACAAAGCATTGTTATGTCAATATTTTTTGTTGGGATTTTGTAATTTTTTTTTAGTCATTTCAGTTAGATTTTTTTTCCAGAAGAAATGTAAGCACTTGAATGTGCTCCCATACATTCTCATACATCCTTCAACTCTTCATCTAGAAGATGTATTACATTTAAGCATCTTACCTAAATTACATAAATAAGTGGAGACTCCACGATTCACCTGTGAAAACCAAATGAAACACATAAAAACTGGTAAAACCAGTTCAGTTTTTACTTAAAATCTCTACATTACTCTCATGCCCCAAAGATTTGTATGATTCAAGTTCCCAAGACTGATCTCAGAGGAGCCCTTGGCTTACTCCTACTGGAGAACAAGACTGAGAATGAGTTGCCCCAGTCATCGGTTCATATCTTAAGGGCATATAGGGAACATTGCAGAAAACCAGTTACAATAATTTTACTGGCAAAAATGACTGGGGCAGGTCATGACATGGTCCAGCGCTCAGGATGTAGACCAGTGGACTGTCATTATGCTAGACTTAAAGGGCTATTCCTATCACAACACTATGGTGAGAACACCCCTTTAAAGGGCTATTCCTATCATACTGATTGGTTATAAATATGTAGGCAGAGATAAATAAAGACTATTGCCATATACATTGCTCAATTTGTATTGTTTAGGAGATAGAGGAGATTTTACCTATGGCTTGTTTACAAAAGTTTCTCTAGGTTACCAACCACCTCTCTCTGCTGTGATTACTTCCTGTCTGACCATGGCGACTCCCTGCTGTGTCTTATCAATAAAACATGAACTTGTTTATCTGTTACTGACAAATTTTAACTTTTCAGAGCTCTGTAGCCTTGTGCACTATAGTTTACAAACCTCCAGCGTTCATCTCACTGAAACAAGCTCAGTTAGGAATAGCAGAGTTGATATGTCAATCACTGCGCTAGAACCACCCGCAGCATGACCAGGAAGTGGGAGCCTGAAGACGGCTCTGTGAAACAGTATGGTGAGAACACTCCTTTAAAGGGGTATTCCTATCTCATTGATTAGCTTTAAAGAAAGAGAAAAAGGTTAATAAACATTCTTACCAAATATATTTCTGGTCTGATTTTGCTTCATTCCAAATATACAGCAGGTTACCTATCCTGCTTGTTTACCTATGTTTTCCTGGGTTACTGATCACTTCTGTGATCTAGCCAGCCAGCCCTTTCCTTATGATAAAACAGCAAAGTGACATGGCAAACCAGATACTGCTGATGGAGCACAGAGGTGGTTGGAAACGAGCAGGATAGTTAACCTGCTTTATCTTAGGGCTTTTTCTCACGACATATTTGTGATGAGAGAGAAAAAAAGAGAGAGAGAGAAAAAAAAAGAGAGAGAGAAGAGGGAAAAAAGGGAAAAAAAAAAGGGAGAACGAAAAACGCAGCAATACGGACCAAAATAAAGTAAAAAATGTTGGTTTTTGGACCCGTTTTTTCACCCCTAAAAAAGATCCGTAAAAAGGATAAAAATACGTGTGTGAAAAAGCCTTAGAGAAATTTTTTCAGAAAAAAATTTTTGGTAAGAATTTTTATTTACCTCTGCCTACATAATTAATGCTGGCCCCACACCGCTCCGTTCAGGAACCCCCCTCACAGGGGGCAGGGGGAAAAAGAAAAATGATGGACACCAACCACCTGACGCCCAGTCCCCCCATTTCCATTGTGGTTTCCCTTTTTTAAGGGAAAAAAATAGCACTGCATCTGTCTGTTTTTTTTCATTTTTGGCAGAATCTGCATCGGAGGCTCCAAACAGAACCATTGATGAAATGTGAACAGGCCTCAAGCTAATTAATCAGATGGGAATATGCTTTTTAGGAAAGTAAGCTTTTGAAGGTTGTTTAAGATTGGTACATATGCCCCAAACTATTACTGTGTATCCAGCGAACAGCTTAACATTTTAGCTTTACAGAATTCAAGAGCATGCCACATAAAAACTCATAAGAATCGGTGTAAAACACTGTCCGGATAGCTTGCAAATGACATAGTCAAGAGCAACGTCTGGGGTCGAGCACTAAACATGTTGAGACACTCTCTCTACTATGAATTCCTAGTGCATGAGACTTTTACACAGCAGAGGTCATCATTTGGCCATTGGCCAAAATTTGGAATGTTTTGTTTGGATTCAGATAGGACTAGCTTGGCCGGATCCCGAATTCGACTAGCGATCACAGGAAAATTATACAGCCAATCACCACCCTTTTCCCAGATAGAAAATAATTAGTTTGCTGGCGAAATTCCAGTTCAGTCAAACCAACCCTGCCCGAATCTGAAGCAAAATGGTAATTTGCAAGCTGTAGACCTCTTATCAAAATACCTTAGTCATGATGACAATAGTGAGGTAATGAAGAACAGCTCCTGACATGACAGCAGCAGTATTGGCATGTTCACTTAGCAAATGCCAGGATGAGCGCATGAAGAACACGGTCACTACAACTCGGTATATCACTAGGGCTTGTGCTATGCCAATCAGGATGGCTATCTGATGAAAAAAGAAGGTAAGCAAGGGTGAATACAAATGACGAACCAAAAAAAGATAAGGGCGAATGTATGTTTTTCCCCGTAATGACCAGTTCAAAATCCTTTAAGGTACAAGACTGCGCCAAAAGTAGAACCTTTCTTCTGCGGTCATACATGGGGCGTGTGGCCCAAAACCCACAATCGGTCAGGACCACCTTTACCCGGTCTGGTTTTCCCTTCTCGTCAACATACAGGTGCAGTGTAGAGCCAATACCACAAGCTGGGCTCAGGCCCCACCTTTCCCATACCCCCCAAGTGTCCCTATTTGGAGGGACAGCCCTTTTTTTAACCCCTTGCCCCCTCTACCCCTCTTACCCTTGAAAAATGTCCCTTTTTTCTTTTGGGGAAATGATTTGCTTTTAATAAACTGACTATCTTCTTTTAATTATCTGATTGTTTCCATCGTAAATTAAAAATAACTCAGGAAATTTTATCATTGAATCCAAAGAATCTAAAAAGTCTCCCTTTTTAGCTTTTAAAAATTGCCAGTAGGGTTTTTGGGGTGTGGTTAAGGTGTGTTTGGGGTGTGATTTTCATGGTTTGGGTTGTGGGTTAAGGGCGGGGCCCTGATGTTCCCTCTTTGAAAAGCTCTAAAAGTTGGGAGGTATGCCTTTACCCTGGTCTGACTGTTCTAACTGTTCTGCACCAAAGTTTTGGTGTCAAAGAGTCTAAATGGTCTACTTCTACTAATGGGTCCCACGCCCCGAACGCCCAAAAATTTTTCTTGTAAAAAAGTTCTTTTGGCCGGCACCGAGGCACTTATCCCGGGAAAAAATTTGGAGTTGCCCTGTTCACATCTATAGAACTGGGGTTCAAATAAATGGGGCGACAATTGGATTTTTTTGGGGCCAAGGTGCCTTTTTTTCAGTATTAGTAGTGTAAAAGTGTATGTGAATTCAGTGAGAATGCACCCAATCTAGAAACCCTTTTTATTGGGGGTTAAGATTTTGCTCTCTCTAGCTACAAAGGACATTTTGGCTCAGGTAAAAACCCCTTTTAAAGTGGTTTCTGTTCCGCACAATGCGCCTTGATTTGCCCCTACTAAAGATATACATGTGTGTTGTAAAGGTGAGGCGACAAAACTCCGCCGCCCCCCCCCATCTAGGGGCATTCAAAGAGCCCCCAGGCGCTCTATAATACGCCTAATATTGGTTAAAAATATAGCGAACGCCAGTTTCCCTGCACCCCGTAATACATTCGCCCTTTTTTTTCCATAGATTAAAATTTTTTTTTTTGAATGTGAGTTCATTTCCATTTGCGCCATCCCAAAGAACTGCTTTAAACGAATAAGATGGATATTTCTGGATGTTGCATTCTGGATTATTGATCAGTTCCAAAGCCAACTCCTCCTGCACAGAAACATTTGTATAGAAGGGAAGAAATACAACAGGATTACCCTAGAGATCATAGCCATAGCCAAAAAAACCCCAAAAATGCGATCATTAGTGGCAATTAGGGAAAACCTGTCATAACGCAAATAAAGAAAAAGCGGCTACAGGAATATTTTTTATACCATGAAATTACACATCATAATTTGTATTAGACATCCCACCCTTGGTTACTGGTAGCAAAGAGGACTCCTGAGGTGTAGTGTGGCTCTGGGGTCCCGTACCTAGAGGTAGCAGCAAAGGTTTTTGACTCCTGGGGCTTGCCCTGAGTTGGCCACCGATTTTTACAGCCCAAACCCCTCTTTTTCAGGTGACACCTCTTTTTTACGGGCTCCCTCAAAACCCCTATTTAAAAAATCCCATTTTAAAAAAAATCTTGTTTTTATGTCACAATACTCTAAGAGCCAGAACTTTGTTACATTTTTGTCATTGGTGCGGAGTAAGGGCTTTTTATTTGTGAGATAAGATGATGTTTTCATTGGTACCACGTTGGGGAACATAAGATTTTTTCATCACTTTTGATTCTGGTTTGGATGGAAAAAATAAATGCAATCTGAAGGGTTTTTTTAAAATATTTTTTTTTTTTGGCAACAGAAATTAAATTTAATTATCATTTTTTAAATTTGGGCTTAGGGGGAGAAAAAAAAAGTATTTTATGAATTGGGAAATCAGGGGTTTTGGAGTTACTTTTACTTGTTTTTTTTATTTGCTTTAACATTTTTCATTTATTTCCCTTTTATTCTTTTTTCTTTTGCTCCCAATATGGGACTGTAAGGTGTGTAAAGGAGTCAGTTATCTTTACCTGGGAAAGTAGTGTAAATGTTCTATAGGACTTTGGCATAAAATAGAATGTTAGATTAGTTTCATGGTTAACATTGAGGTTTCTTTCCCCATTGTGTCTGCCTGGTAACATGGTGTCTACCCCTCAGGCCCCTAGGGGCTAAAATCTGTGAAGCAAAGAAGGGTTATTCCCCGCATGGGGATTTAAAAAAAGAGGAGACATGAGTAAAATCAAGGGAAGTCTGCTGGGGAAATTTTGCCCCCAGGAGAGTGAGCAGGGAAGAACACCCTCACCACCTTTTGGGATGGGGGAGGAGATTGAGTGGAAGGCAAAAAAGAACCCTAAGAAAATAGGACTTGTATAATTATTTTTAACAGCAAGTAAGCGGGAAGGGTGGGGGAGAGCTTGCCCCTAGCCGGAGGCTTTGGAGTAGGGGGAAGAGGCCCCATAGCGCAGGGGGGACGTGGAAGCCCCCTGAGCTGAGGGAAAGGCCCCTGAAGGACAGTCGGTTGAGCGGGAAGAGCCCCCTAAAAGGGCGCTGGGCGAGTGAAGGTTCCACATGTTTAAAACTCAAAGGGCGATGGATTTTTAAAATTTTCGTTGCTGGGGGGGACAAGGAAAGTAAAGCCACTTTTTCCCCGGTTAGCTTTTCTTGTCTGTGTCATTTTTTCGCCGGGACACTTCATCACAGTAGTCCCACATCGTCTCTCCTCGCAATTGAAAAAACCTGAAAGGAGGCCAACCATACCACTCGCTTTCTTATCTGCAAGAGTGGCCAACCCCACCCATTCTTACAGTAGGGAGTGCCAACCATACCACTCCCCATGCTTTACAGGACTAGGCTACGGCCACTTTCATAATACATAGCAATGAATTTCTGTATTGCAGTGTATTAGAGTACTTGTGATAGGCAGCCTGTGTCATGGTCTGATAGGAATACTGAGATGGCAGCCATGTAAGACCTTAATATGCTCTGGGCTGCAATGAAGCATTGATCGCAACTTTGAATGGGTTGTAAATGGAGATCTGATCCCGGCTGCTAGTGGCAGGTCCTGGCTGTAACTAACTGCCATTACCTGCTGTGTATAGTGCGGACTCAGCAAGGGAGCCCGCATCATATACTTTTACTCACATCAATACGTTACTGTAGGCATAAATAATAGTGCCAAGTACCAGAGAACCCACATGGTAGTACTAGTTCGCAGAAAGCCATCAACAATGTACAATATTATTAGATCTTTGTGGGCTCCTTTAGTCTCCGGGCCCCTTAGCAGCTGATATGACTGCTACTGGTTATGATTTGCTTTAGCAACTTTGAACTTGTGTGGGATGGTGGGACAGCCTTATGTATGTATGTATGTTTAACCTTATGTATAATTAATGATTACAAACGGTCATTCTGCTTTTTCGACACAAAATACCACTGTTCTGAACTGTTCTGTTGTGTAATGTATGGGAAGACATGTGACTGGAAGGAGAAGCTGGGTGTGTAAGCAGCAGCCATCTTAGAGAGCAAGAGATGGAAGTGAGAGATTGCAGACAGAGAATCCATACTGAGCATCTTTCCTCCAGGACCCCCAGCTGCTGTGGAGTGCAGCTGTACTTGTTGGTGAATGAATTCTTCTGAGAGAGGAGAGATTTGTTTGCAGAGTCATTGTGGTTGGGGAAAAGTGCACAAAGACAGAGTGGAAGTTGTGCCAAATCTAGTTTCAGAGAGGAGTGCCTACGATCGTTGGTACCAAACTGTGACAGATGGGCCACTCATCCAGGAACCACCCCGGGTTGGTAAACCTGCATGCCAGCCTATTTGGGACTGATACCAGACCTGTAGTTAAATTAATAAGGGCCTCAGTCCATGTCAGGCCACAATCCAGGAACAATACCAGTGTGGTAAAGTGAAGAAAGTCTAACATCGGTGCTGTCAGCTCTGCAGCATGCTCGGCTGATAGACTTTTATTGTTATCTGTGTTCTGGGAATAGTAGGTGTGAGGAAAATTGACACAAAAATGACAAGCCAACCCCGCAGCTCTCATAACTCAAATTCACTAACAACACACGTCCCAGGAAGCCATCAATTAGGTAGGAGACATTCAGACCTGGCTAACAAAGGACAGAGAGGAGATCATCCTAGCAGGAGGTCTGCACATCAAATCATTCTCATTTAAATTTATTAACACATTTACTCTCATACCCCAGGATCAAAGGTTCATGCCAATCTGAGAGGAACCAATATTTCATAAGGATTTATAGGAAAATCGTGCTTCACAGGTCCATCCCAGTTTCATATTTTAAAATATGAAACTTCCCACATGTATAGCTGCCACTCCCACGTTTGTAGGGTGCATGGGAAGAGAGAAATCCAAAGCTGGCCGTAGAAACCAAATAAGATGGGCATGTATGGTACCAGGTCGTAGCTTAGGCCCATCCAGTTCTGATGGTGCCACTGGCTCAGCTCTGTCCCAAAGCCCTGCCGCGGTATGACACTTTTTGGGACCAAAGCCAAAAAACGGCATGACCAGAGAGGGAGGAGTTTGTAGACTGTTCCAGGGATGTGAGTGGGAGTGTAGGGGGGTGCGACGTGGGCCATCCCAGTACTGTTATAAGCCGAAGCCCAGGTTTGCCCATTGTTGTCTCATTGGAGGGGGGTATCCGACACCAGCATTCCAGGAACACTCGCACACAGAAGCAAGACCACATTCACCCCCCATGTGTGCCCAGCACAGAGCCAACCTAAGGTAAATAGACACATCTTGCTGCCTTTGTTTGTAACCATATTCGTATTTGCACCTCTGACCAATATCTGTATAGTATTGTCCCTATGTATATATTGTCTGTCTAGTGCACCCACCAGGGCAAATTAAATCTATAAACTTTAATCTGGGCTAGTCTGTTGTCTTGATCATTGATCTCACCTGCCCTTTTCTCGGTCTCTAAAATATCGCCACCCAAGACTGGTTGCTGGCCTTGCTGTAAGTCTGTAATGGACTGGTCTTATAGCTAACGAGGAACTGGTAGCAGTCTACTGGGTTGACAGAGCTATGTTTAACCTTTGTGGTTAAACAGATCTCTCCCAGACGTTCAGGGTTGTGGGCGAGTGGGGTATCCTCTTGCACTCCCTGGGTCTTCCTGTGCGCATGTGAACAGGGGTTAACTGTGAAATCCTATCTGGCTGACCTTGTGTACTCCTAGTGGGAGCGAAACGTCACGACACACCCCAAGTCAGGTCGTCGACCCTCGAGTGGGCTCCGGCTGGTTTTCTGACAGTGGGTATAAATGATAAGTTTGTAAGCTTTGTGCTACATCACGAGCGTACCCTCAAAACATACCCCCACACAATTGTTCCTGTTTCTCTGGTTATTAATAGGTAAATAGCGGCCGGCCTTTCCAAGTCCACTGGTAGGTAAATTTATTGTGTGTCCATAGAACATATATAGGGTGGCACTCTATGTAGCAGAGACGCCTTGGCTCACACTTGTGTGCATGTAATTTTTTTTGTTTCTTCACTGGTGCTCACTTGGCTGTGTTGATAAAAATCTCTCCAGCACAGGTGTTGTACAAGGAAGACAAAAGAAAGTGCAAAACTGACACTATATACAACGGGCAAGCTTTACAATTCGTTTTTAGCTTAGAGGGATGTTGCGTACTAAACCCTTTACAGCAAAAGTTACTGGCTTACCATTTGGGGCAAAAAAAGCGCAGCTCCTCTGGATCCAGCATCGGGCCCCCCACGTGGTCCGGCCGTGAAGTGAAATATACAGAAGACAACACTGGGTTCCCGGGATGCCCTATGAGGGGCAATCCCTCAAAAAATTCCCAGCACATAGAATGCGTGGATAAATGTTATTTGGGTACAAGTTTGCGTTTCGCAGGTACCCCGACCTGCTCCTCAAAACCCTCGTCTGGGGAACGGGTCACTCCCTCGAAAACAAACTTGTACCTAAATAAAGCTTATCCACCATTACTATTGCTGGAAATCTTTGAGGGTTGCACTCATAAAGTGGGGATCATCCGGACCGCCGCGTTTGCTTCTACAGTTTTTTTTGGGTTTTTCTTAGTACACTGTTTTTATAATTCGAAAAGGGAAAAAATTTTGGTTAAACTCTTTTGAAGTCCTTTATTGTCGTGACTTGTTATTCTGGGGAGCCCACCCTGGTAAGGGCTTACATTTTAAGGACCCCGTGAAAAAACATAAAATGAAACGTAATCTATAAATAAGATGCAAGGAAAACGCCAGGATCTGCTAATAATATATGCTAGAAAACAATTGCAGATTTCCTTATTTTTTTTTGAAATTTGGCCCGGGCAACGAAGGAAAGGAAATATTCAAGCCATCTTATCTCAATTCCTAAAAATATTTCCGTGAGTGTTGTCTTAGCGGTTTTTTTCGGGCTGGGGAAGGCGATAAACGACTTTAACCATGTCTTTAAAGTGTTTCATGACATTGTGTCTTTGCGAAACCTGCACTTTATACATCCCCCACCCAATTTTTAAAAACCACCACCCAAATAAATTTTGATCCCCTTGTGCGCCAAACGCCTGACCTAAAAAGGCACAAAGTCCGCAAGAACTCTGAAGGCTCCCTTTAAAGAATCTGCTGCTGCTGTCTTACGAAATTCCACAAAACCTAAAAGGCTTGTCCCAAATGGCAAAGGTTTTCAGTCAGTTTACAGTTGTTTTGGATTTGAAAACCGCTGAAAAGGGACTTTTCACTTTTAAAATTGATGAATTAAAAAATTTCCCGGCAGCGCCCACAATGCCATTTTCCCCCTGTTTTTTTTCTTAAACCGCCCATAAGAAAAACTTGAGCAGTTTATTTTTCCTTTTTTTTCCCAAAACATGCATGGGGGTGTAAAGGGGGGGACATCTTGAATCCACAAACCGCGAACAAAAGCCGTCCCCTTACGTGCCGAAAAAGCAAAACCGCATGTTTTTGGTCTTTCCCGTGGGAACCCCCCTTAAGGTAAGTCCAAATGGCAAGGTTTTTCAGTCTTTTTTTTCAGGGGGTTTTCGGATTTAAAAAACCTCTAAATACTAAATTGTCAGCCACCCCTAACGAAAATAGAAAATCCGGCTTTATTCACACTCGGATTTTTTTGACATCGATTCCAAGTAAAAAAAACCGTCAAAAAACATGTACATCTTCCCCCGTTTTTAGGTTAAATGTACTATTCAATGTTTTAAGGGATGCCCAAATCCAAAAACCCGTGGACGGGCCGCCCCCCTAAATTTTTTTTTAATCCGACCGATATTGGTTACTGTCAGTGGCTGTACCCTTAGGCCGTTTCAACCCCCCCGGGTTATTTCCCACGATTTTTTGAGCCGTATTACCCCAAATACGCCTAAATAAGGGGCGGACGGGGGGCGGGGGCCCGGGGTTTTTGGGGGGGGGCCCCCTCCCCGGCCCCCTAGAAATGCATTGTATACGGGGGGCATCGCGCTAAAAAAATTTTTGCATGCTTTTTTTCCCCCGCCTGGCGGATTCGCCGACGGGAGGAGCGACGGGAATCCATGTTCTCTAGGGAAGCAAATGGTTACCCTAATGACAGGGGCGGTTGGCCCGTACTGCAGCCAAATCCGCCATACGGCGCCAACCCTGCCCAAATAAGCCTGTGAACGAGGCTTAGAGGGCCTTGTAAATATGGGCCTAAAATAGTTAAAATCCTATAACTCTTAATGTTCAAGATCATTTTAACCATAAAGGGGTTGTCTTACTACAACACGATGGCATATAAAAGGATATTTTCAAGGGTTTATCGATCCAGGGCCCACCTCTAAGGGCTACCCTATCTCTTTTAAAGGCCCCCAAATCTTCCTTTCAGGCTCTCCCATGAAAAACAATAAAAAGCCAAGTTTTTGGGGTTTTAAAAATGGAGAGGTTTCAGGGCTTGTTCTATACATGCATTAGGTGCGCATCCTCTAATGGTCTAGACCACCACATTATGACATTTTTTTATCTATGGTCCTCAATGTTGTGGGCCCGAAAGGGAGTCCACATTGTCTCCGAAATGCGTAGGCTTTTGTGTACTGGTGAAGCTTTCGTGGGCCTTAGTGACGCTCTTTCTGGCCTGCACGTGTGTGTCAGTCCGTGCACTTCTGGCCAAAGCTTTTTGGACTTTGGAGACATCATATCGCTTTGATCAAGTTATTGAGCTGCTCAAAACAGGAAGCTATTGGATTTTATTTCCTAAACATATCTGGATAATCATTTTATGATGACGCAGCACTATCCTCTATTTGAGAAGAAGAGAAAGTATGTCTATATGAACGGTGGCATTTCTTAGGCTGTATACTTGTTTTTTGCTCCAATTTTTATTTTAACTTTTTATTTGCAAAATTAGGATATTAAAAGGTGTTTTTAATCAAAGGGACTTGGATTTTTGCTGCATGTTGGACTATTTTCATCCAGTTTTTAAATGCAAACCCTATTGGAATCGACCTGCTTTCACCACCTAAATATTGTTGGGGTGATATAAAGGTAGTTTGCCTTATTTTTGTTTTGGTTGTAGCAAATGGAGCAAGCAGAATAATTCCTTTTAGGCATACTAACAGCTTGATTTCCCCTATTCCTTGTATATATTGCCGCTTACACAGAGATCTATAAAAGTATAATGTCTGTGGTTAAACAACCCCTTTAAGGGCCAATTTTTGTAAACCATCTTTCTTTTTTCTTTTTTTTGTCGATAAAGCTGTATGAGGGCTTATTTTTTGTGGGATAAAATTTATTGTCCAATGGCACCATTTTGGGGTAGATATAATTACTAGTTAGTTTTAACTTACTCTTTCTGGGAGGAAATGGGGAAAGAAAACAATTTTGCCATTATTTTTTACATTTTATGTTTTTCTGTTCACCATGCAGCAAATGGGGTTGGTAGGGATACAGGGATACCAAAAATGTATATATTTTTTATTTTTATTTTGTTACTACTTTTACAGGATAAGACACTTAAAAATAAATGTGTGATTTTATGTTATATTCTGACACCCATAGTTTTTTTGTTTTTTTTACCATTTCATCAATGTAGCCATGTAAGGCTTGTTTGATGCAGGATAAGATGTAGTTTTTATTAAAACAATTTTTTGGGTACATGCGTCTTTCTGATCATTATTTTTTGCCGGTGGAAGGATACGTCATAGTTTTTCATATTGTTTATTATAGCATGTGACTGTAGTAATAAGTGAACTTTATTACTTGGGTTGTTACGAACATGGTAATAGCCTTTTTTTTGTAATGTCATTTTTTTCAGTCCCACTAGGGGACTTCATATTGCCATCATTTGATTGCTTATATAGTGCTTTAATATATCGAGTATGCCAAAGCATTACTGTCTGTCAGTGTAAAACTAATAGATAAGATATAAGTCTACACCTTTGGCATGGCCAAATAGGCATACAGCAATGGCAAGCCTTGAGGCCTTTATTATTCCTTGGTTGCCATAGAAGTGCAAAGGACCCTGCAATCACATTTTGCAATGTGCCAATGGGAGTCAGAGTGAGCTTCATCCCTCTGTCAAACCTCACATAATCATGGCGTCTAAGGGACTGGAGTTATTTCTAATCCGATCACTAGTGTAGAAGACCGGCTCCCACAGCTCCTGTGCCCGCACGATCGCCATGCTGTACCATGACGTCATGGTGCGTTAAGAGGTTAAAGGAAACCTGACAGAAGTTTTATGCCACAGGCTTCCTCATTGCAGACAGGTGTGTTTTACTCTCAAAACGCTTTGGCATTTAAAAGGAACCTGTCGCATAGCAAGAGAGGGATAAACTGAGGACAGCACAAGCTAGTGTCAGACCTGCTGTTTCCAGCGCTGTGTCCCTTATTCTATAAGGTGCTGTAGTTTTTGAGTATTTAATGCTCAAATCTTTAGTTTTCAGCCAGAAAAGAGTCATGAAAAGAGTCAGTTTTTTTCAAACCCCGCCCACCTGAGGCTAGCCCCGCCCACCCCAACTGATAAACCTATTATAGGTAGAAACATGTGAATAACTGTCAGTGGGCGGGGCTAGCTTTGAGGGGTAAATGCTCTAAAACTACAGCATGTTACAGATTAAGGGACACAGCGCTGGAAACAGCATGTCTGTCACTAGCTTGTGCTGCCCTCAGCAAGGGGGCATAATCTATATGACAGGTTCCCTTTAAGAAAGGGAAATAAAGCTGGGATGGGGAGAAGTCTACTGGCACAAGAAACGTCCAATGTGCATCTTCTTCTGCCCGGCTCAGCTTAACAAACAGGTCTCTCCCTATAAGTAAACATTAAAACACACTGTGGGCTTAGTTCAAACTGATTTTGACACGTGGCTTGCATCAGCATTTCTAAGCAAAAACCGGAAAAGGCTTGTTCCTCTTCTGAGTTTTAGTCTACAAAGTACTGATGCAAAATACACATTAAATGCTGTGTGACCCCATCCTTACTGCCGTGAGGTAGCTTGTGACTACTTCTCATTTATTTTGTGCAGCTCATTCCACAGATGATTGAATGGATTGAGATCTGGGGGCTTTAAAGACCAAGTAGACACCTTGTACCATTAAAGGGGTTTTGCCACGATGTAATGTTGACGTGGGATCCTCCAAAATGGGTATTTAATCACTTTTCTAAATATATGTGATTACAAAATTGCAGC
>JAODAL010037172.1:0-40754 GCA_025379985.1 Phyllomedusa bahiana | reverse complement strand
ACCAAAAACCCAAAAATAAAGGGACTCATTAAGACCGCTTGGTTGCAAGGTGCTAATATTATAAATCCATTTGTTTTCTTTTCTGAGCAATTTATTTTCAATGTCATCTCCCCTTGTTGAGATCCTGATTTGTTCGACATTGATAAATTTCAACTTTTAGGGCATCCCATCATGAGGAACCTAGCCAAGGAAGAATCTCTATAATTCTGGATATTACCGGGATGTTCTCCTACCCTCTGTTTAAACTGCAGTCTAGTTTTACCCCTGTATTGCAAATTACACTCACATATACATAGGTACAGTATCTCACAAAAGTAAGTACACCCGTCACATTTTTGTAAATACTGTATTATATCTTTTCATGGGACAACATTGAAGACATGACACTTGGATACAATTTAAAGTAGTCAGTGCACAGCTTGTATAACAGTATAAATTTGGTGTGCCCTCAAAATAACTCAACACACAGCCATCAATGTCTAAACCGCCGACAACCAAAGTAAGTACAACACTAAGTGAAAATGGACAAATTGTGCCCAATATGCTATTTTCCCTCCACAGTGTCATGTGACTCATTAGTGTTACAAGATTTCAGGTGTGAATAAGGAGAAGGTGTATTACATTTCGTGTTGGCTGCAACCTGTGAAGCTCTAGTGACCTCCATGTCCAAGAGAACTAAGACAGTGCTTGAAAATAATGGTGGCCACACAAAATATTGACATTGGGAACAATTTGTCTATTCTCACTTAAGTGCACTCACTTTTGTTACCAGCAGTTTAGACATTGATGACTGTGTGTTGAGTTTGTTTGAGGGCACATCAAATACACACTGTTATACAAGCTGTAAACTTTTCTCTCATAGGCACTGCAAACAGCCAGTCTCAAAAATTATTTCCAATGTCCTCTTTTCAGGAACCTGTGGTGTAGCAGTGTCAATCATTTGTGTTTGGAACAGTTACAGAATCTCACAAAAGTGAGTACACCCCTCACATTTTTGTAAATATTGTATTTTATCTTTTCATGGGACAACACTTTGATGCAATGTAAAGTAGTCAGTGCACAGCTAATATTATAGTGTAAATTTGGTGTGCTCTCAAAATAACTCAACACACGCGTGATATGACATATGTTAAAATTTATTATATCATATATCCCCATATATATATATTTACAGCGAGTGAAATAAATATTGAACACATCCGCAAGTAAATATGTTTCTAAAGGTGCTATTGACATGAAATTCTTACCTGATGTCGATAACAACTGATTCAATCCACACAGGCAAAGAAATCAAGCCGTAGATGTCCGTAAATGAAGTTATGTTTAATAATGAGAAATGACACAGGGAAAAAGTATAGAATACATAAAGAAAAAGAGGTGCAAAAAGCCAAGACAAGTCATGACACCAGCCAAAATGTATCAGTAATTAGAAAGCAATCCTGCCACTTAGTGAAAAATAATATCAGCTGGCTCAACTGATGGTGTCTCATTACCAAGGTGCCGCACAAGAAACATCTCATAATGGAAAAAAACAGTGAGCCATCTCAAGCCCTTTACAACCTTTTTGTTGCAAAACATACTGATGGCATTGGTTACAGAAGAATTACTACTGAAGGTTCCAGTGAAAACTTTTGGGGCCATAATCCGGAAGTGGAAAGAATATCACTTCACCATAAACCATCAATCACCAAGTGCTCCCTGTAAGATTTCAGATAGTGACGTGAAAAGAATTAGCAGATGCATTTTTCAAGAGACCTGCCACCTGTGGAGAGCAAAAGAAAGATCTGGAATCAGCAGGTACAATCGTTTCAAAGAAAACAATAAGTAATGCACTCAACCTGCATGACCTGTATGCACACTCACCACCCAAGACTCCATTGCTGAACAAAATGCATGTTCAAGCATGTTTAAAATTTGCTCAACAACATTTAAACAAGCCTGTGA
Organism: Phyllomedusa bahiana; assembly: GCA_025379985.1. Classification (NCBI taxonomy): domain Eukaryota; kingdom Metazoa; phylum Chordata; class Amphibia; order Anura; family Hylidae; genus Phyllomedusa; species Phyllomedusa bahiana. Next base: position 38,810 of record JAODAL010037172.1, on the reverse strand, counting down.
AATACTGAGAGATAATATAGTCTGGTAAAATGAGACAAAAATTTTACTCTTTGGATAGCATAATACATACCATGTTTGTTGGCCAATTATGCCACATATCAGCCAAAAAAAACCATGCAAACAGTGAAGTGTGGAAGTGGGAACATCATGCTGTGGGGCTGTTTTTCAGCATAAGACACTGCCAAAATTCATACAATTGAAAGAAGGATGAATGGACATTCTTGATAAAAATCTGCTGTCATCTAACAGGATGATGGAGATAAAATGAGGGTGGACATTTCAGCAAGACATGATCCAAAACACCCAGCCAAGAAAACTGTCAATTGGTTTCAGAGAAAAAAAAAAAAGCTGCTAGAATGATCCAGCCAATCACCTGAACCAATAGAGAATCTATGGAAAGAACTAAAGCTCAGAGTTCATAGAAGGAGCCCACGGAAGCTCCAGGATCTGAAAGGTGTTTGTGTGGAAGAATGGACCAAAGTCCCTCCTGAACAATGCATTCAACTGGTTTCTCCATACAGCAGGCGTCCTGTCATCACCAACACGTTTTTTTTTTACTAAGTATTAAATACATTTCAGTAAGCGTGTTTAATACTTTTTCTCTGTGTCATTCCTCATTATTACACATAACTTCATTTATAGACATCTATTGTTTGATTTTGTTGCCTGTGTGGATTGGATGGGTTGTTATCGACATCTGGTAAGAATTTCATGCCAATAGCACCTTTAGAAATATATTTACTTAGAAAATTGTAGCTTGTATACTTATTTCATCCGCTGTATACATCTATAGGGAAGTTGTGTGTGTGGACTGCTGATACCTAACCGTGATGGTCAGGACTGGACTAGCCCCAATCCCAGCTATTTAAGTCCTTAGATCAGGCCTGCACAACATAAGGATTTGTAGCGGATTGCAAAGGCATGAGGTTTATGCACATCCCACCCCAAAATGGACATTTCCAGGCATTCTGGGGCATTTACCGACAATGTACTTATGGGTATGTCCTACTGTCGGTAAGGAGCTATGTCACAGGCTTACTTAATAAGTCCGCTACATAGGCGGCGGGTGGCGGCTGATTATTACAGCTGACATACGCCGCTAGCAGCGGCGATCGGAGTTTACGCCAATCACTGCTATTTAACCCTTTAGATGCTGTGGTGATCGTAGCCGCGGAGCCCGAATGAATAAGGAATGGTACGCACTGTTCCTCCCTCTGATATCTACCCCTTCCCCGCAATGAGATTGCAGAGTGCCGATCAGTTAACATTGCAGCTGGAAGCCTAATGAAGGTTTTGATAGCCACCATGTTAACATTTCTACTACTTCCAGCCTCAGACAGGAAGCAATAGAACGGCCATCTTGGTATACCTTTCTGAATTATTTATATAGTGAAAAAGAGTGTACAAGTGATTGGGCGCCCTAGTGTTAAGGTATGCTAGGGAGACTAAAGGCAACATGTATGGCACCCTTTTTTTTGCTCGCATTAGTAGCGTAGAATGAGGCTGAATCTATGAACCTGTTCTACTGCGTGTCTTAGATCTAGCGCTTTCTAGCTACAAATTAACATTTCTGGCTAAGGTAAACTTTTAATGTGCTCTACCTGTTCCAGCAGTAATGCACCTGGATTTGCCGTACTGAAGCTATAAATGTGTAGATTTGTAAGGTTGTAGTGCGCCCCGCCTCCCGCACGCCCCCCGATCTCAGGCGAATTACAAAGTGCTGCGGGCGCTTTGTGATGAGCCTAATATTGGAGTGCGCCTGATTAAAAATATAGCAAACAGTTTTCAGGCTGAAAAGATTCCAGACTTCTGGTGCAGCCCCTACATACTTGTCGCCCTAAAGGCATGTTCACACGGCTTATAATGGGCCGTATTTCGGTCCGTAATTACGCGCCGAAGTGCGCAAATTTCGGGCTGAAAACGTCCCATTGATTATGGTAATCCATAGTTCTCTATGAGAACTGTGGATTACGTCTCCTCTCCCCGCCCGGCGAATCCGCCGGGCGGGGAGATAATTGACATGTCACTTTCTACCGCCGTATATGCGCCGCTAGCAGTGATAGTCTATGGGCCGGCGAAGTGCCGGCCCCCTGCTTACTCCCCCGCTCCCGCCCCGCCCCCGTCCACACGGCGTAATTGCAGGGCGTAATTACGTCCCGCAATTAAGCCGTGTGAACATAGCCTAAATGGACTAAAAAAAAGTTTAGTATAAAAAAACATATAAAGATTAAATCACCCCCCTTTTGTCATTTTACAAAGAAAATAAGAAAGAAAAAAGTAACACATGATTGGTATTTTGGTCATCATCTCACGTTCCCAAAAATTGGAATTAAAAGTAATCAAAAAGTCACATGTATCCCAAAATGGTACCAAAAACAACTACCCTTCAGTCCCCAGAGGTGGAAAAACCAAAAAGTTACCAGTCACAGACAATGGCGCAGCAGCACAAATGTAAGAAATAGGAATAAAAAAAAAAAAAAACAAGAGCCAAAAGAATTATGACCAGCTGCCAGGAAAGGGTTAAACCCCGCTTCCTGACAAGTTGTGTGGGTTTGCTTAAACGGCTGCTGTTCTTAGTTCCTCGTTCTTTCAGAGCCCTATCGTTGTCAAATGATATAGTTTAAGGGTGCTTTCACACGGTGCGGTTTTGATGCGTTTTTTTGGATGCGATTTTTGTGCAGGAAGGCACAACAATTAATGTTATACGTTGTTGCACAAAAAACGCATCTAAAAAACCGCACCAAAACCGCACCGTGTGAAAGCACCCTAAGATGTTTAAGCAATTTTGTCATTATGGTGGTGGTGGGAGGTGTATTCTTTGCACAGGGGCCCTCTCCAGTTTGTGTCCGCCCCTATCCAATCTATAATATCAATACAAGTATCTCATAAAAAGCATCTAGCTCTGAAGCTTCCCTTTATATAGAAGTCAATCTTGTTAGCTATAAGGTTGTGTCTACACAGTACAGGTTTTGGGTCAGATTCAGTATTTAGAATCCGCTGAAAATCCGACCATACCCAGCGCTGTGTAGCCCTCAATAGAAAATCCGTCATTTAGTCTACACAGCACAGATTTTTTACTGAGGGAAACCTAAATCGCCCTCCATCCAGCGTAATATAGAACATGTTGTATATTCCGACAGACTGCCATCGGATTCCCGTAACCTCGATGAACCCGAAATCAAAGCAGCAAAAAAACGGCGGTGGGGCGCAGTCCAGCAATGCGAAAATGCCATCGGATTATAGACTGCATTTTCGCTTTGCTGTGTGGACCCAACCTTACTGTCTTACCATCCCCCGCACCTTTCTGGTAAAAATTTTGGAGGCACTTTAAGCCATTCAATAGACAACGTTCTGATGATCTCACTGACCAACCTGTCATCACATCTAATATGACACATCATGTGCGGACAGATCCCTTGAGTACATTTGTACATTTAACCTTTGCATGAGAGAAATTGGAGTTCACTTAAGCGTGCAGCTATGTTAGCATCTCCCACACAGGTGTTCTGTTTACTGCCTTGTAGTGCTGGCTATAGGTAGATAGTGAGTAAAGAGGAGTTACTGTATCTCCTGTATTTGTTATTCTTTCCAGTGGAAGATTCTCTATACTATAGCTTGAGTTCCTCTGCATTGTGAGCCTTCCCACAGACTATTCTGGGACATCTCAGATCTCTCATTTCTTTTTAAGTCAAGCCAACATTTTCTCTCCTTCAATGGCGCTGTAGTAACTGCTTTTACGTATAAAAATAGATAAAAGAAAATTCTTAATAGTGATCACAAATCATGCAGAACGAGGCACATGAATAAACCGTCACACTACTTTAATAAAACGAGCTGACTCCATTACCCAGCTGGCTTTAGAGCATTTTTAGGAAAATGTCTACATTACATTTACAGGGGGTAAACTTAGCATAACTTAAATTGCACGAAGCTAGAAATAAAATTTTCTATACGAGTAGGCATCCACTTGCCACCTTAGTTGTACTATATTGCAATACCGCACACAACCTGGGCTTGGGGAAGTGGCGCTATTTTTTCTGGAAGAAAGAAGTTATGTTTTTACAATTTTAAACGTGGCAAAAAGAAAGTTTCAGCCTCGGCACTGCCAGCCAGCAATCTCAGTCCATGTTCAGCGTCCCCATGTAAAACATAACGGGCAACATGTATGATTTATGATTAATGATTTATGGCAGGCATCCTCAAACCGCAGCCCTCCAGCTGTTTGGAAACTACAACTCCCATCATTCCCACTGTTATAGATTATATAAATGCATAATGGGAGTTGTAGTTTCCCAACAGCTGCAGCTCCATTACATTTACTCATACACTCATTTTCACGTTCAATTTTTACCTTTTTTCCTTTTTTTTTTTCTCCATTCACCTTTATTCTCGCTCAGGTTTATGTTTTGGTTTTTTTTTTTACTTTTTCTTCTTCTCCCCACATTTATTCACATATTCATTTTCATGTTTTTTTTTTATTTTAATTTTTTTTTTCTCGCCCCACATCTATTCCCACATTTATCTTCATGGTTTTTTTTTTGTTGTTTTTTTTTTTTTGTTTTTGCAAGGAGACTTTGTCATACATGTTTTGCCTGTGTCTTTAAATATTTTCTAAAAAAACGTATGTTATTTGCATCATGTCACATGATATGTGTTCTGACACGTCATTGGTTTTGATTTCTTTTAAATATGTTTATTGAGTGTCTGTTTTTTAAGTCATGATTAAGGGTGCTTACCCGAAACGCGTTGACTCTGTCTGTCGTGTCTGGATTTTAATGATTTGATACAATAAAGAAGATTATTTTATTTATCCAACGGTGCTGGATCTTTTCCGCCATCCATGCGGACTTCTTGTCTGCAGTTTGAGGATGCCTGATTTATGGTTTTTAGACGACAATTTTTAAGCACATAAGAATAGTCTAGAATGAGCGCGAATTATGAACCTCGTCTACTGCAAGTCATAAATCAGGTGCATTCTAGCACAGAAACGACAATTCTGACTCAGGTAAACCACTTTGAAAGTGCTCTACCTGTTCCAGCAGTAATGCGCATGGAATTGCTGTACTGAAGCTTTTATTTATTTTCATTTTTATTACAGGGAATATGATGAAAAACTTTATTCCCACCAGTTTCTATTTCTTTTTACAATACATGATGAGGTTATTATAGTTTTGTTGATATCAATATTATTTTATGTTTTTTCTGCCTTTACCACTTTGTGCTTTGTGTCAGCATTAATCATGGTCTATAAGTAACTAAGTGCAAATATGAGAGGCGTTTGTGATCTCTGCTATTAGAGCAGGGATGTACAGTTGAAACCAGAAATTTACAAACACTATATAAAAAGCCCCATCTGCATGTTTTTCTCACTATCTGACATGAAATCAGAATAAACTTTACCCGTTTTAGGTCAATTAGGAACCAAAATTATTTATATTTGCCAAATACCAGAATAATGAGAGAGAGAATTTTTAAGGCATTTATTACTTTCTGCAAAATCAAAAGTTTCCATACATTTCATTAGTATGTGGTAGCAGTGCCCTTAAACTGTAGGGCTTGAGTCAAACATTTCACAAGCTTCTCACAATAGTTGGTAGGAATTTTGGCCCATTCCTCCTGACAGAACTGGTGTAACTGAGCCATGTTTGTAGGTCTCCTTGCTGGCCCCTGCCTTTTCAGCTTTGCCCATACATTTTAAATAGGTGTAAGGGTTCGGTGGATCCGCTGGACCACCGCAAGTGATAGTAGTTAAGCCACGCCAGGGAGCGGAGTCTAAGTAGCCCCCGGTTTTCACCAGAGCCCGCCGCAAAGCGGGATGGACTTGCTGCGGCGTGAGGCTACCAGGTCGCTACCCCTGACGTGACTTGCTTGCGGCGGCGGCCGGGGTACAGCGTAGTACAGAAACGTAATCCGGAGGCGTAGTCAGGAACAGGCAGAAGGTCAGGGAAGGCGGCAGAGGTTCGTGGTCAGAGACGGGCAGAAGGTCAGGGCAGGCGGCAAACAGGCAAGGTCAGGAACGTAAGCAAGCGGACTGGTACACGGGTAAACGAAACAGACTCCAACACTCTCAAAAGGCAAGGTACGCACACCAACAGACTGGCAAGGAGTGTTGGGGGTGTATACATTATATAGGACCAGCGACCGGCAATGGACCAATTACCAGGACACTGGCCCTTTAAATCTAGACCAGTCGTCGCGCGGGGACCGGAGGAACCGGGCCCGCGCGCGGCGGCCGGGACGGAGCGGCTCGGCGTTCACAGGAGCGCGGTGTGGTAAGCGAATCGGCGCCCGGCAAGCAGGGGGAGGGTCGCGGGCAGCCGTGGCATCCGCGCCGGACCCCCAGCGGCCAGGGGGGCGGCCACGGGGAGCGGAGGAGCCCGCGACCCCCATGACAATAGGATTGAGATCAAGACTTTGTGATGGTCACTCCACCTCCATGTTTCACAGTTGGGATGGTTTTCTTAGGCCTCCAAGCTTCTCCCTTTTTCCTCCAAATGTAACGATGGTCATTATGGCCAAACAGTTCAATTTGTTTCATCAGACCACAGGGCATGTCTCCAAAAATGTAGGTCTTTGTACCTGTGTGCATCTGCAAACATTAATCTGGCTTTTATATGTTTCTTTTTGAGTAATGGCTTCTTCATGGCAGAGTGGCCTTTCAGCCTATGTTGATACAGTACTCGTTTCACTGTGGATAATGATACCATCTTACCAGCTTCCGCCAACATCTTCACAAGGTCTTATGCTTTTGTTCTTGGGTTGATATGCACATGTCAGACCAAAGCACGTTCATCTTTGAGATACAGAACCTGTCTCTTTCCTGAGCGGTATGATGGCTGGACATTCCCATCTTGTTTGTACTCGTGTATAATTGTTTGTATAGATGAACGAGGCACCTTCATGTATCTGGAAATTGCACCCAAGGATGATCCAGACTTGTATAAGTCCACAATTCTCTTCTTCATATCTTGGCTGATTTCTTTAGACTTTCCCATGATGTTACACACAGAAGCAGTGTATTTCTGGTGTGCAAAAAATACATCCACAGGTGCGTCTCTACTTAAATCAGATGGTGCCAATAAACAGAAGCTTTCAAAGACATGACATCATCATATGGGCTGTCACCAACTGTTTAAAGGCATAGTAATCCTAGAGTACGTAAACTTTTGACTTTGCAGAAAGTAATAACAAATGTCTTAAAAATGTATCTTTCTCATTTTTCTAGCATTTGGCAAATATGAATAATTTTGGTTCCTAATTGACCTAAAACGGGGAAGATTTATTCTGATTTCATGTCAGATAGTTAGAAAAACATGCATATGTGTCTTTTTATATAGTGTATGGAAACTTCTGCTTTCAACTGTAGATATAAGGAGTTCAGAGACAGCAGATGTATCCAGGCTGTGGAGCTTGCCCTGTACCACATAAGTAAAACTCTAGCATTATAAATGACACAAGGCACAGGTGTTGGCCCTTTCACAGATTTTAAATTGGGGCCTGGGAGCTACAAATTACACTTGTGTATAACTATGTCAGCCTGACAGCATTACTATAGTTAATTCCAAAAATGGGTAGGCAACTAGTGTCTGCTGCCCATGATGAGCACTGCCAGCCTACTCTATCTAATGAACTCTTGCTAATAAAGTGAGCCAGGCGGTTGTGCTGGTGTCTGCTGGCCCCACGGCTGTCACTACTTACCTCTTCCTGCTTCTTCTCCGCTCCGTTCTTACTCTGCTGGCCCCACGGCTGTCACTACTTACCTCTTCCTGCTTCTTCTCCGCTCCGTTCTTACTCTGCTGGCCCCACGGCTGTCACTACTTACCTCTTCCTGCTTCTTCTCCGCTCCGTTCTTACTCTGCTGGCCGGCACACGTGAGATTTAAAGGGCCAGCGCACCACTGATAATCACTGGGCACTAACCCTTTATTACTGCACTGCCCCCTCACTCCCTTGCCAGTTGTTGGTGTGATTTAGTGTTAGTAGAGTTCTTCTTATTGTTCTTCTGTATTATGACCCCTTGCCTGGACTTTTGACCTAATTTGCCTGCCGCCTGCCCTGACCTTACTGTTTGGACCGGACTACTCCTTTGCCTGTTCTGTACTTTGTTGCACCACGGCCATTACTGAAAGGGTTCATGTCAGGGGTACCAGCCTGGGAGTCCCCAACAGCAAAGTCTGGTGTGGCTCATACCATCTTCTCGTGGTGAAGCAAAGGATCCACTATCCTCAATTCCTGACAGTACAACTGGCCATGGATCCCATCAATGTGCCCCTGTCTGAACTCCAAGACCTTAAGGTTGAAGTGGCTCGACAAGGACATTGCCAGGAGCAACTGTATGATATGCTACAGGACTTAGCTGCACGCCTCCCTGTGGCTGCACCTGCTCCTCCACCAGTGGTGATCCATCCTTCTGCTGTACCTGCTACTCCAGCTCTGCACCTGCCTTTGTCACCACGCTATGATGGGCACCTGAAGACTTGCCGGGGTTTTCTTAGTCTAAGCATGATCCATTTGAACATGATGGGCACCAGTTCCCCACAGAACATGCCCAAGTGGCCTTCATAGTGGGCTGCTGTCCTGCAAGGCCCTGTTTAATTTGCAACTCTTTTGGGGCGTTTTTCGCAATGTCCTCGAAGAACCTGGGCGTGCTTCCTCTGCCATGCCATCTTTGTTCTACTTATGTCAAGGCAACTTTACAGTCAGGCAATATGCTGTACAGTTCCGTACGTTATCTTCTGAGCTAGCCTGAAATAATGAGGTTCTTGTGGTGGCTTTCTGGGAAGGTCTTGCTGAAGGAATTAAAGATGAACTTGCCGACCAGGACCTCGAAACCTCTCTGGATGATCTCATGTTTTTAGTGACTAGAATCCATATCTGTTTCGCTAAGAGGCAACAGGTGCACCCACTTGTTTGAGGAAGAACATACTTGCAGACGATGCCAGATTCTCTGCTTGAATTGCGGAAGCCAGAGTCATTTTCTGAAGAATTGTCCTCATTGCCCAGGAAACTTCAGCACCTAGGCTTCTTGGGAGAGGTGATCCTAGGTGAAGATGCTTCCTCTCCTTAAATAGCCATGCTGGTCAGGCTCAGCATCCCACTAGCTGTTCACATTTGTTTCTGCCTTCTTGGGACTTCAATTCAGCTGGAAATTTAATCAACTCACCTTTGATTTTTAGATTTCGTTTACCAGTGATTCATCTAGATAAGCCTCTGGTAAACCCTTCCATTAATGGAGAATTCCTTAAGGGTTTCATACACTATAGCACTTAACCTCTGATGTATTAGGTTGGGGCAACTCAGAAGGAGAAGATCTTGTTTTACCTGATTCCACAGGCTACTTCTGCAGTTCTCCTGGGTCTCCCGTGGCTGCAGCTCCACGCCCTTGTAGTTGACTGGCAAATGGGCAAGGTCACTCGCTGGGGTCAACAGTGCCACTCCCACTGTATTAGACCACTCTATCTAGTGTGCTCCGTCACTCCATCAACTCTCCTGATTTGCCTTCAGGGTCTTCCTTCTGCATAATTTCTTCAGTAAGAAGGAAGCAATAACCCTTCCACCACATCAGCCTTATGACTGTCCGATAGATCTCATGCCGGGCACGACAGCCCCTCGCGGTAGGGTATACTCTCTCTTTGTGTCTGAAACACAGGCTATGTTGGACTACATCAAAGAAAACTTGTAAAATGGCTTTACCCGCAAGTCTGCAAGGCTCCAGCCATTTTGATTTATTTGAATTCCATGATAAAAAGCCACAAACAAGCCACACAAATGGACAACGTGTGCAAACAAAAACAGTCAGAGGGATGACTAGCTGGTCACCCCTCTGACTGTTTTTGTTTGCACACGTTGTCCATTTGTGTGGCTTGTTTGTGGCTTTTTATCATGGAATTCAAATAAATTATCTTGGATTTTACCTTACATCCCTGCTGGTGCTAATCCTTTCTCTTCGTTGGATTCTACCCACGGGGGGGCTTTGAACGCGGATTAAAGCACGGCATTACCTCGAGTCTATCAGACTGTTCATATGTAGGTAAGCTGCCTATTTTTTCCGTTTTCACTCCAGTCATCTTCCAGGACTTTGTCAATAAATTCTTCCAATACCTGTTGTATATTTGTGTCATAATCTACCTTGATGAAATTTCGTCTTCTCTCCTAATCTTAAGTCTCATCATGAACATGTCCGTTTATGAATCAACCATCTTTATGCCAAAATGTGTGTTCAAACAGACCAGTCTACCCTTCCTTGCGTATATAGTCTTGGACAAAGGTCTATAAATGGATTCCGCTAAATTGTCTGCTGTTCTTCACTGGTCGTAACCTGTAGTCCTGTAGGACGTCCAGCGCTTTCTGGGATTTGTGAACTACTACCGCCAATTCATACACCACTTCTCTACCATGGCAGTGCCCATAGTGGCACTTACCAAGAAAAATGCTAATCCTAAACTTTGGCCATCTGAAGAAGATGAAGCCCAACTCAAGGCCTCATTTGCCACAGCACTGGTTGTGACCTGACCGAATCCAAAAAAAAACCCTTCCACCTTGAGGTGGATGCCTCATCTGTGGGGGCTGGAGAATTACTCACAAAAAAGACTTCTACTGTAGAGAGGGTGAATCAATTCCTCAGAAATTATCTACGTCATTCTGTTTCATCTTAAAAATAATTGGGCTGACTTACTCCTTTAGTCTGAATTTTCATATAGTTATCTTGATTCTGAGTCTCCTGGAACTTCCCCTTTCTTCATTGTTTACAGGCATCTTACCTACCCTCCTCTTCCCCTGCCTAACACCTCTGATGTTCCAGTTGTGGATACTGAAGTCCAAACTATATTCACTATTTGGTTGGATGCCTGACAATCTCTTCAGCATGCATCTTCCTGAACTAAAGCTCAATCAAATAAAAAGTATAGACCTCCTAGAGTCTTCCATCCAGGCGATAAGGTAAGGCTATCAGTAAATACGTCCACCTCAAAATACCCAGATTCAATTGAACTCATCAATCCTGTGGCTTACAAACTCCACTTGCCTCCAACTATGCAGATCTTCTACGTCTCCCTCCTAAAACCCCTGGTTCTCAACTGCTTTTGTCAGAGGGCAGTGGTTCTTTCTTGTTGACCAGAAGTGGTTCAGGCTGGAAGAGAGGACCTGTGGGGCTGAACCATATTGCTCCTGATTTAGTTTGGAGATACCAGCAATCTTGAAAGATGGAGAGGCTTGAGAGGGGGGAAAATGTCATGAGGAACGCCACAGTCCCCGCTGTGCACCGCGGTCATGCTCGTGTTTGCCTGCCCCTGGGCCATCACTACTTACCTCTCCCTAGGGTGTGCATGCGCCAACTCTCTGAGATTTTAAAGGGCAGTGCACCACTGATAGGATAATCACTGGGCACTAATCCTTTATTACCTCACTTCCCCCTTGTCCCTCTGCTCTTGCCTGCCACTTGCCCTGACCTTACTGCTTGGACCTGACTACACCTCTGCAGGACCCCATTGTACCTCAGTCATCACCACGAATGGTCACAACATGGGTAGTGACCTGGGAGTCAACTGCAGCAGAGCCAAACCGACCTTGCATCCTGTGCTTGTGATGTCAGAGGAGTTCCATAGACTCTGCTCCCTGGCGTGTCTCATACCATCTTCTGACGTTGGAGTTAAGTTTCATAATTTTTAATAACTGGTGGTCAAAAAGGAGTAAAAGGTAGGGAGCATCGTGCACAAATAATGAAGTAACTATGGGCGTAAGTATAGCCATAGCAGCCATAGCGATTGCTATGGGGCACAGAGGTTGAGGGCGCCCTGCTCAGATACAAGAACATAGTTCCTTTCTGTGGGGAAGAAGAAGTTGTGGCTTTCTGCTCTCCAGCACTACTATGTGAGTTTCCGAATATATGGTGGTATTATATATACCTTTAATTACTGCTACTTATGCTTTTGTTTTGCTTATTGTCATTAGGTGGTGGGGCCCATCTCATTTGCTATGGGGCACTATGAATTCTAGTTATGCCCTGGAACTTATGCTAATGACTGGAAGTCTCTCTGGAAGTTTAGTCTTCTAAGTACATCATTAGGAAAGTCAATACCCATTAGTAGTACTTGAATGCAGCCAATTATAAGGGAAAACAGAAAATGTTTGTCTGCCATATACATCCCGTGAGCTTTTTTGGACTGGGGTGGTGGTCAAGGATTAAAGGAAGTGTGGGTTATAGACACAAGCCCAACTAATGTCTAGCTCAGAATTGATTAAGGTAGGTCAGTGTTCCAGTATGAAACTACTCCAACTATAAAAACAAACTGGAACCTAAGGAAGATGGGAGTAAAGGCAATATGCGTTATAAAAGTTCTAGGACATAGACTTATTCAGGAATACATTGAAATATTAGACAATGTGTTGACTTTATAACATGTCATAGTCTGAGGGTAGAAGAAGGAATGCATACCAGCAATTTCTAAGCAGTAACTCCGAAGACAGACTGAGCAAGAATGTTGGTGAAAGCTTAGACAGGAACAAAACTTTGACTGTAGATACCATGTGTCACAGATGATGGTGGTGGATCCTGGTCAAAGTGAGAGATGACTTATTGAATCACGTCAGAGAGCTCAGTCTAAGAAGACTTTTTTTTTCAATGCACATAACCGATTTGAGGTTTCTTTTTATTTATCTGAACTGTCTGACTAATTACTAAGGAGTACAGAGGACAGAATTAGAATGACAGCACCTGGTGTTGAACACTTGCTCAGTAGTGAGTGTGTGTAATTACTAGGCAGGGAAGAGAATGACAGTAGTTGCCTGAGAGGAGAGGTGATGTCTGAGCATGTGCGCCCAGGACTGAGGAGCTCTTGTCATTGGTCGCTTCCCCTGGAGACAAGCCATACACTATGGATCACTAAGGGAGCAGCTAAAACAGAAATGGCACAGATGACAATGCCAAATAATGATGAAAGGTGAAAATGTTTATTATTTAATTTCCAAGCTTCCCACATCAATTTAACTTTATGGCAAAACCCTTTCAATAAAGAGTCCAGCGCTAGATGATAAGAGATCAGCGGAGCGCTGGCCTTTTAAATTTCGCTGACCTGCCGGCCAGCAGCAGGAGATGGGGTGCAGCAGAAGCGGGAAGAGGTGAGTGACAACCAGCTCAGGGAACAGAGACAGGAGCACATCCACGGTCTAGAGCAGGAACCATTGTGACACCATGATTTCATGTAGTGCACTGTAAGGACAATTAGAAGGCAATGAATAGGAATCAATGGGCAACATGTATGACCATTGGCGCTGACAGGCCAGTTCTAAATCGCTTTAAGGCAGTGTAGAATGCATCAGAATGTATGAACCTGTTCTTCTGCAGGTCATATATACAGGCGCATTGCAGTTCCTCTGCAATAATTCAGGCTCTGGTACCACCTTTACCCTGGTCTGGCTGTTCTAACTGTTCTGCACCTAGGTTTGGTGTCAAACATTCATAAATGCATCTAATTCTATGAATGTGGTGCGATGCCCCCAGAACACCACAAATACTTGGCACATTACAAAGTGTCGGGGCCGGTGCAGATTGCGCCAAAGATTGTAGTGCGACTGTTCATACATCTATAGAACAGGGCTACAACAGCTTTTTGGTTCAAAGTACGCAAGAATAGTGGTGCAGCCCTGTTCATACATGTCGCCCAATGTCTCTATTATTACCTAATGCCTCATGTGAGATTTTCAAACGTTGGAAGTTGTAAGAAATGACAGAGTGTAAGTGTGAGTAGCAATGTTGGCTGCCAGAAGGTACAAAAGTTACTCAGATCTAGTGAAGTGCTAGAGAGTGATGACACAGCCAGGCCTGAGTTTCACGGAGGAGCAGTTAATGAGCTGGCTGAGGAAACTATCCTGTTGGGCTAAATGAACTTTCAGTGTGGTAAGAAACTTGCATGATCACTGATGAGAGTGATGGGAGTAATTCTATCGTAATTTCATAGTAGAGGTTATGAGTATCTCCAGAGGTGCTGAGCCAAACAATATGAAGTAGCTGGTGCAACTCTGAGGACTTCTAAGGCATAGCAAGCTTGTAGTAGGGGGTAACCTCCTCAAGGACTTACAAAGGCACTACAGATCATGCCTGAGACAAAGAAAAGCCGTGCCTACTAAGTGAAACAGGATGGAGAAGAAGACCCTCCTCCTGTCCACAACGAAGGTACACCTGATATGATGCAAGGTAAAGTCATTTGTACTGTTGACCTGTGTTGAGTTAAAGGGAATGTGTCATCAAAAATTAATTATTGTTTAACTCACATTTTTATGTTAAACATATTTTTTAAGAATTTTTGGTTATATTTCTTTTTAATTTTTCATACCATTTTCAATATTTTTTAATTCTTAAGTCCTGTAGTTTTCACTTTGGCCACTAGGCTTTGTTTGGACAACTTTAACAGCAGTCAGAGAGATGCTTTAGAGTAGCTTCATGCACATAGGAACCATAATACTGTTTCTGTCCCATAGACTTCAATAGGACAGTTTTCTAGTCATGCTGTGTGACCTAGGAAGAAGTCAGTGTGCAGGGAGGAGGGGGCTGAGAGCTGTGACTATCTCCTCTTGTGACTGGTGGATCCTGTGTTATCTATTCACACTGGTGTCTCCTTTCAGTTTGACCCTGCTTGTGTTAATAATGAGCAGACAACTGAGAATCTTTATCTATAGGACAGGAAGTGTCAGACTGTTATTAGGCTTAGTGGCCAAAGTGAAAACTGCAGGACTTAAGAATTATTAAAAAATATTGAAAGTGATATGGAAAATTAAAAATAAATATAACCAAAAATTCTTAAAAAATGTGTTTAACATAAAAACGTGAGTTAAACAATAAGTCATTTTTGATGACACATTCCCTTTAAAGTTGAACTGCCTAAATTGTTGTTACAATTGAAATCCAGCCTTGTAGCACCAGTTAAGTGATGTTTTGCGTCAATGATGGAAGCTGCAGCTGTGCAGCCTATAGCTCTGAAAACTATAGGACACTGGAAGCCTGATGTCACAATTGGGCGGTGGATCTATTGGATTTCCGCAAGAGATGACACTAACCACGCCAAAGAGTGAAGTCTAAGGAGCCACCCAATATTCACCGAAGCCTTCAGCAAGGTGGGATGCAATGGCCGCTCGTGGTGACACCCTCCTAGAGGGAGGTAACCCAGGCCAGGGCTTCACTGGAGAGCAAGCTAATAATTAAGGCCACCTTGGCTCGAGCCAAAAGGAACTGGTACGCAAGGACCTCACAATGAATATCGCACTGGTTTGGAAATCTACGGCATGTCTTGGGGTCTCTGCGGTATCGAGGTGGCGGCACCAGGTGCAGTCCAGGACTGGCAATGGCACTTGGAGACGGAGCTACAGCAGGTACAGGTGTGTCATCTGGAAGACGTGCTGCAATACTCTGTAGAATCTGGAAGAGCTTTTTTTATCAGACACATTAATGGGACACTACAGCCGCAATGTGATGTGATATATGGTTAGTTTGTACTGTCACGGTCAGGTAGTGAATCTGTTGGGTCACTGCGAGAGATGACACCAACAACGTTGAGGAGTGGGGTCTAATGAGTCTTCCGGTATTCACCAGAGCCCGCTACAAGGCGGGATGGAGTTGGCTGCAGGGGACTCCCAGATCACTACACCTGACATGGTAGCTAGCAGTGACAGCTGAAGTGCCAAACGTGGTAGAGAAGGGAAAGAGGTCAGGGCAGGCAGCAGGCAGAGAGTAGTCAGAAGTCCAGTAGCACAGGTCACAACCAGGAACGCAAGAACAGGGTACTAGGCACAAATAAAGACTTGGGAGTACCAAACTGGCCAAGAGCAGAGGAAGAAAGTTCTTAATAAAGCATGAGGTGGACAGCCATTGGAGGTCAGTGATGCACTGGCCCTTTAAATCTTAAAGAGCTGTCGTGCAGGCCCAAGATGATTGGTACTCTGCAGATTCTGGCCACAAACAGAGACGGGAAGTGGAGCAAGAGTGGTGAGATGTGAGTGACGGCTGGGAAAGGAAGCGCAGATAGAAGCGCATGCGTGGTCCAGAGCGGAGACCATGGTATTCCTTGTGACACCCGGTTTTATCCTGGGGCCTATCTTCCTCCTTCTTTACTTGTTAATGTTGCCATATACCTCCATTTATTCAACCATCTTGCATATTACAATTCACCACTATCAAACTGTGAACTTGATACAGAGCAGATATTTTTAACGAGAGGCTGAAGTAGGTTTTAAACCAGGTTTTAATATACAGATAACAAAAGATGAAAAGGAGGAGTTCCCGAAATTCAAGGAATTTCTAGAAATAAGAATATGGACTTGATTACTAAACATATTTTAAATTCCTTCACTTGGTCTATCCCAATGGTAGATTCCATTTCAAACAAAAAAATGACCTCAGCTGGGAAATCACTAAAGATCAAAGTAACAAAACTCTACAATATATAGAAGCTGAAAGCAATACAGCAATCTGGGTAATGCTTTCCATTCATGAAACTTAAAAATCTTGGTAAGAACCCTTTGAGATGTGTAATAGCAGCCATATTGCTTCTCTCTCTACAAATCTACCAGATAAACATGTATACCGTTTTAATGACCTAAAGAGATTATGCCACAAAAGACATTTGTCAGCTATCTACAGAAAAGGTGATAAATGTCTGATCACTATGGGGGCGACTGCTGGGACCCCAACCAATCTCTAAAATGGAGACCTCAAGCCACCTGTTCTTGCTTGCTGCATTTTCCCAAGAAAATCTTTGAGTGGAGTAGTAGCCAAATGTGCACACTGCTGCGCCAATCAAAGTCTAGGAGATTGACAGATATAGGGAAGTGATGTACTGGGCTCTCTCCATTGGTCCCATCGATTTTAAACAGTTCAGCATGTTCAACCACTGCTAAGTTAAAGGATTTCCTTGCTGTCCTTGCGCAGTGGGGAAGGACAGCAAGCTTTTAACTCTTTTTCACTCTTAAAAGTTGCAGACATGACTTCAATAAATAAGGGGCTGTTCACACAATTAAATTACAGAAGTATAACGGCACACATTGTGCGTGCTGCTATACACCTGCAGCTACAGAAGGACATGTTGGCCAGCACGTACAGTGGGGAAAAAGTATTTAGTCAGCCATCAATTGTGCAACTTCTCCCACTTCAAAAGATGAGGCCTGTAATTTACACCATAGGTCGACCTCAACTATGAGAGACAAAATGAGAAAACAAATCCCCAAATCATTGTCTGATTTGGAAAGAATTTATTTGCAAATTATGGTGGAAAATAAGTATTTGGTCATCTACAAACAAGCAAGATTTCTGGCTTTCACAGACCTGGAACTTCTTCTTTAAGAGGCTCCTCTGTCCTCCACTCATTACCTGTAGTAATGGCACCTGTTTGAACTTGCTATCAGTATAAAAGACACCTGTTCATAACCTCAGTCACACTCCAAACTCCACTATGGTGAAGACCAAAGAGCTGTCCAAGGACACCAGAAACTAAATTGTAGCCCTGCACCAGGCTGGGAAGACTGAATCTGCAATAGGCAAGCAGCTTGGTGTGAAGAAATCAACTGTGGGAGCAATAATTAGAAAATAGATGACCACTGATGATCTCCCCCGGTCTCACCCCATGGGGTTAAAATGATCACAAGAATGGTGAGCAAAAATCCCAGAACCACCCGGTGGGACCTAGTGAATGACCTGCAGAGAGCTGGGACCCACGTAAAAAAGGCTACCATCAGTAACACACTACGCCGCCAGGGACTCAGATCCTGCAGTGCCAGGCGTGTCCCCCTGCTTAAGCCAGTACATGTCCGGGCCTGTTTGAAGTTTTTCTAGAGAGCTTTTGGATGATACAGACGAGTATTGGGAGAATGTCATGTGGTCAGATGAAACCAAAGTAGAACTGTTTGGTAGAAACACAACTCACCGCATTTGGAGGAGAGAGAATGCCGACTTGCATCCAAAGAACACCATACCTACTGTGAAGCATGGAGGTGGCAACATCATGGTCTAGGGCTGTTTCTCTGCAAAGGGACCAGGACGACTGATCGGTGTACATGAAGGAATGAATGGGGACATGTATTGTGAGATTTTGAGTGCAAACCTTCTTCCATCAGCAAGGGCATTGAAGATGAAACATGGCTGGGACTTTCAGCATGACAATGATCCCAAGCACACCGCAAGGGCAATGAAGGAGTGGCTTCGTAGGAAGCATTTCAAGGTCCTGGAGTGGCTTAGCCAGTCTCCAGATCTCAACCCCATAGAAAACCTTTGAACGGAGTTGAAAGTCCGTTTTGCCCAGCGACGGCCCCGAAACATCACTGCTCTAGAGGAGATCTGCATGGAGGAATGGGTCAACATATCAGCAACAGTGTGTGCCAACCTTGTGAAGACTTACAGAAAACGTTTGACCTCTGTCATTGCCAACAAAGGATATATAACAAAGTATTGAGAGGAACTTTTGTTATTGACCAAATACTTATTTTCCACCATAATTTGCAAATAAATTCTTTCCAACTCAGACAATGTGATTTTCAGGATTTCTTTTCTCATTTTGTCTCTCATAGTTGAGGTCGACCTGTGATGTCAATTACAGGCCTCTCTCATCTTTTTAAGTGGGAGAACTTGCACAATTGGTGGTTGACTAAATACCTTTTTCCCCCACTGTACCTCTGAAGCTCTCACTGACATTCATTCTCTCCAGTGGGTAATTGCCCAGAAGAAGTCATAAGGAAGTTCTTTCCCTGGATGCTTATTGTGCACTGGTGGAAATAACAGGTAACCATGGCTCTCAATGAGACTTATGAATTACCACATGCTCGTCCCATATTTCAGGCGTATTGAAGCACAATTAAGCACCAAGTATGGCCTGAGAATGCGACTTGTCTCCCACTTGGGGTGTCTTTGGTCGGCAATCACAAAGGGAGTTGCTGGTTGCCAATCTTGATGATTTCATACCCAAGTGCATTCAGCGTGGCATAACATTTCACAGATGACCATAAATAGCCTCAATGATGGCAGCCAAGGTGTGTAAGTGCTGGTATTTCTGCTTAAGGCACTTATGCTCAATACTAAACAAACGAGGATGTTTTGAGTCTTTTGTTTCCATTATTTTTATAATTTGCATATCATTAACATGTCTATTGATTCTGTGATTTCCATATTTTAAGGATTCTCCTTCTTGGTGTTGCAATTTTGCTGTTCAGTAGTAAATTAAAGGGGTTATCCATTAAAAAAAATTACATTGCATTGGCCAGTGACATCCAAGAAAGAATTGCTCCCAGTGATCTGCTACTCTTGACTTCCAGGTTCTCATCTTGACACAAAGAAGAGTCTTGTGCTTTATTGTAAGTGAATGGAGCACAAGCCTCTGTGTTGAAAAGAAAACCTGGGAGTCAAAAGGAATGGATCGCTGGGAGCACTGAAGCTGCAGTGGTGAGGGACAGCTAGGGATCAGTTTTTTTCTCTGTTTTGGACCACTGTAGCCCCAATGCAGCATATATATATATATATATATATATATATATATATATATATATATATATATATATATATTTTTTTTTTTTTTTTTTTATTTATTTATCTATATTATTTTTTATTCATTAAATTTGTATTAAAAAGAAAAAAAAATTCCAAGAAGAAGACAAGTAGGACACAGTCTAGAAAGAAAAATAAAATAAAGAAAAACACAACAATAACAAGCCATGTAACACTAGTTAAATGAAGGTAGCATATCAAACATAACACATCAAGTATCACGGATAAGTCTCCGATTTGAAGCCCAAGAACGTCCTTAAGCAGTATTTTTCTTTTAACGCAATGGACAACCACTTTAAACATAGTGGCACGATTTATCTATTGTATTTATTTATATAGCAATGTTATATTCCACAATGTTGTACATAGATTATTATTCCTATTAACCTCTGTCCCCACCAAGGATCACAATCTAAAAGTCAGGGAGTTAAGTTTGTATGTTCTCCCCATGTTTGCATTGGTTTCCTCCGGATACTCTGGTTTTCCCCACACTCCAAAAACATACTGATCGGTTAATCTGGAATTTAAGCCTCAATTGGGAGAAGAACCAATGTGAAAAATGACACTTTGCAGAGCTGTAAATATAACAGTGCTATATAAATGAATACAAACAAATGAATAATTTATGTACTGCATCTCACAAAAGTAAGTACACCTCTCACATTTCTGTAAATATTATATTTTTCATGGGACAACACTGAAGATATGATACTTTGATACAATGTAAATATGGTGTTCCCTCAAAATAACTCAACACACAGTTATCAATGACAATCTAAACCGCTGGCAACAAAAATGAGTACACCCCTAAGTGAAAATGGACAAATTGTGCCTAAAGTGTCAATATTTTGTGTGGCCACCATTATTTTCCAGCACTGCCTTAACTGTCTTAGTCATGGAGTTCACTAGAGCTTCACAGGTTGCAGACATTGGAATCCTCTTCTACTCCTCCATAACGACGTCATGAAGCTGGTGGATATTAGAGACCTTGTTCCACCTTCCTTATGAGGATGTCCCATGGATAGTCACAATAGCAATATAAGCATACGGTTAAATTATAACTTTTATTTATAGTCTAAAAAGATTTTTTCTGACTTACTATTTAGTGACAACAGCTGGACAACCACAACACAATATTATCTCAATTAATGCCACTGACATTAGTTTGTTATAACTCCTAAAATGAAGCTCAGCTTGACCACGAGATGGACAGCACTATCTTCATTTGCCGATTGTGGTGTACAGTCCAGATTGATGGGCATGTCTTTTTGGGGTAACCTGACATTTTTATCAGATCAGACTCACCATTTATTCCTTTTTTCCCCCTGATGAACCCTCTCGAAAATTAGAGGGGAAAATGCATCAGGAAAGGAAGTTTTCTTTAATATCATACACTGAACTTACCATATTTAAATATAGGTGGAGATCTTGCTTAGGTGCTTCATAGGGTTTTCTTAGGGTGAATGTATCCTTAATGAGGGCCGCCCTTGTTGGGGTAATGACCCTGCAGTACCCATATAGGTGACAGATTGAGGTGTCTAACAGGAAAAAGTATGGTATGCCTGATTTTTGACCCTCTTTTTTCAGTAACTGATATACATCTGAAACATCACCTGAAAGAATCAACAGATAACTCTAACAAAATATGTGAAGGGAGATCTCCACAATCATGAGTTATAATAATCTCATGTCAGTGGCATTAGTTGAGATAATATTGTGTTGTGGTTGTCCAGCCATTGTCACTAAATAGTAATTCAGAAAAAATCTTTTTGACTGTAAATAAAAGTTATATTTTAACCACATGCTTATTGTAACGGCCGGGATAGTGGATCCTCTGGACCGCCGCAAGCGATGGTGTAAGCCACGCCAGCGAGCGGAATCTAAGTAGGTCACAATGACGCAAGTATTCTCCCAGAATCCGGTTAACTCTCTCCAACTGTCCATTGCACTGAGGGTGGTAGGCCGATGAAAAGTCTAACTTGACTTGCAAGAGGGAACACAGCGCACACCAAAATCGGGATACGAATTGAACTCCCCGATCGGAGACGATGTGCGAAGGTAAAACATGTAGACGAAAAATATGCCGGAAGAAGGGACCAACCAATTGTGGAGCAGACGGCAGGCCAGGAAGAGGCACGAAGTGGGACATCTTCGAGAATCGGTCCGTGACCATCCAGATGACTGACTTTCCCAAAGACATAGGTAGGTCCATAGAAATGAGTTTCTGGAACGGGCAGCTGCAGTAAGAGACCTGCGGGCCTGTGACGTGGGACCTTGTTTCAAGCACACGTGACACAGGAGAGGGTGAAGTCCTTGACGTCTTGTGCCAGAGTTGGCCACCAGTAGTGCCGAGAGATAAGAGCATAGGACTTCCGTACTCTGGGGTGACCAGCCAACAGGGAGCTATGCCCCCCCTCCAGTATCCTTTTCCTGTGTGGCGGCGACACGTAAGTCTTGCCTGTAGGAACGCTTTGGAGATCTACGGGAGCCACATGAACCAACCGTTCGGGAGAAATAATGTGCTGTGACACAGGTTCTTCACCAACAACATCAGAGGCACCGGAGAGGGCGTCAGCCTTGACATTTTTCTCAGCAGGCCGAAAGTGAATGTGAAAGTCAAAGTGTGAGAAAAAGAGAGACTACCTGGCTTGGCGAGGGCTTAGACGCTGGGCCGTCTGAAGATACACGAGATTCTTGTGATCTGTAAAGATGTCAATTGGGTGATGGGCCCGGTCCAGCAGATGTCGCCATTCCTCCAAGGCTAACTTGATGGCCAAGAGCTCTCGATCCCCAATGGCATAATTCTGCTCTGCTGGCGAAAAGGTCTTGGAGAAGAACCCGCATGTGAGAGTCTTGCTTTTGGGGCTTTTCTGTGTGAGGACCGCCCCTACCCCCACGGAAGAGGCATCCACCTCCAAGGAGAAAGGCTTTTCGGTATCTGGCTGGATCAAGACAGGTACCGAGGAGAAGGCAGATTTTAGTTCGAAGAACGCCTTTTCAGCCAACATCTCGGGTTCGTGTTCTTCCTGGTGAGGGCCACAATGGGAGCCACCAGGGTGGAGAAGAGAGGAATGAATTGTCGATAATAATTGGCGAATCCCAGGAAGCGCTGTATTGCCCGAAGGCCGACAGGATGGGGCCATTGCAGAACCGCAGAGAGTTTAGCTGGATTCATCTGCAGATCCTTAGCAGAGACTATATATCCGAGGAACGGTAAGCTGGTCTGATGGAATAAACATTTCTCCAGTTTGGCGTACAGACGGTTGTTGCGCAGATGTCTCAGAACCTGGCGCACCTGTGTCCGATGGGTCTGGAGGTCTGGGGAAAAGATCAGGATGTCATCTAGATATACTATGACACAAGTGTACAATAGATCCCCGAAAGCGTCATTGACGAATTCTTTAAAAACGGCCGGGGCGTTGCAAAGTCCAAAACGCATGACAAGATATTCAAAATGTCCATCTTGAGTATTGAAAGCCGTTTTCCATTTGTCCCCCTCTCGTATTCTGATGAGATTATAGGGTCCTCACAAATCCAATTTGGAGAACACTTTGGCCCCCCCCCGGAGTCGATCGAAGAGCTCAGAGATCAACGGAATGGGTAGCGATTCTTCCCCGTGATCTTGTTTAGTCCTCTATAATCGATGCACGGGCGAAGAGAGCCGTCCTTCTTCTGCACAAAAATAACCCAGCTCTGGCCGGAGAGCCCTTCTGCAAATTTTTCTGTATATATGCTGACATGGTCTGAGTCTCGGGCATGGACAATGGATAGACTCTTCCCCGAGGGGGGCTAGTGCCAGGGAAAAGGTCAATCGGGCAGTCGTAAGGCCGATGGGGCGGCAGTGTCTCAGTCTGTTTCTCCGAAAACACGTCCACGAAATCCTAGTACTCCGTAGGGAGGCCTGGCAGGGGCTTGACGGGCACCCGCGGAGAAGTGGTAGTCACCGGACTTGGTGCCACCAAACAGAGATCCTGGCACTCCGATCCTCAACGCAGGACCTCTCCTGTCTTCCAGTCGAGCTTAGGGGCGTGACGTTGCAGCCAGGGAAGCCCCAATAGGATCGCCGAGGAAGACCGAGGCAATATGTGGAAAGAGATCTTCTCCTTGTACAGGATCTTTATGCGGAGGGACACCGGCCGGGTGATGAACTGAATGGGATCACTAAGGAGCTCTCCACTGACTGAGGAAATAACCAAAGTCTTTTCCAGGTGAAGTACAGGCAGGCGATAACAGGAAACCAAAGAGGCGTGACCCCGAGTCCAGGAAGGCCTGCACCCGGAACGAGAGACCAGCGTCAGAAGTGACCTCCACCAAAATCATCAAACGTGGAGAGGAAGAATTAGCACCTAGGAACGCCTCTCCCACGGAACCTAGGTGCGAGCATTTCCTGAAGGCTGAGGACGCATCGGGCAACTTCTGCGAAAATGGTCCGGACTGGCACAGTAGAGACATAAGTTCAACACGCGACGGCGGGACAGCTTCTGCTCCGACAAATGGGCCCGCTCCACCTGCATGGGTTCCTGTGAAAGCCTGTGGAAGTGGCAGCAGCGACCTCTGGAACACTGGAGCCAGGCAAGGTAGTCGGCGTGGGTGCACAGAATCTCGTTCTTGACGGAGCTCCTCCTGTCTTTCAGCGAAGCGCACTTCTATGCGGGTGGCCAGGTGGATTACTTCGCCCAGGAAAGATGGGAGGTCTCTTAATGAGAGAGCGTCCTTGAGCCTTCTGGACAGGCCCTTCTTGGAGGTGGCGTAAAGAGCGGCATCATTCCAGGAAAGTTCCGAAGCCAAGGTCCGGAACTGTACCGTATAGTCACCCACGGAGGAGTCACCCTGGCGTAGATTAAGAAGTGCCATCTTGGCTGATGATGCACGCGCTGGCTCTTCAAAGACGCTGCGGAACTCCTGGAGGAAGGACTGCAGGTCCGCAGTTACCGGGTAATTCCAGTCCCAGAGGGAAGTCGCTCAAACCAGAGCCTTTCCGGATAGCAGGCTCACCACAAACGCGACCTGAGACCTTTCAGTGAGAAACTGATCGGCCATCAGTTCCACGTGCATCCAACACTGGGTAATGAAACCCCGGCAGAGCTTCGGGTCCCCGCCGAATTTGGTGGGTAGAGGTAACCGCAGCTTAGGCCCCACAGTTGCACACGGAACAGCTGGTGTAGAAGGTACCACCGGCGGAAGTGGCGACTGCTGCTGGAGTTGCCGCATCATGGCAGAAAGCTGTCCCAATTGCTGTGCCTGTTGAGCGATCTGTTGCGATTGCTGGGTGACAATGGTTGTAAGGTCCGCAATGCTAAGCAGGGGCACCTCGGCGGGATCCATGGCTGGATCTTACTGTAACGGCCAAGATAGTGGATCCTCTGGACCGCTGCAAGCGATAGTGTAAGCCACGCCAGGGAGCAGAATCTAAGTAGATCCCGGTTTTGACCAGAGCCCGCCGCCAAGCGGGATGGACTTGCTGCGATGGGAGTCTACCAGGTCACTACCCCTGACGTGACTTGCTTGCGGTGACAGCCGAGGTGTAGCGTGGTACAGAATCATGAGTCGTAGATGTAGTCGGGGACAGGCGGCAAGGTCAGGGCAGGCGGCAAGGTTCAGAGTCGAGAAACGAAGGCGGAGGTCAGGAACACGGCAGAGACAGGAACAACGATAACGCTTTCTCTAGGGGACGGAGGCAACAAAGATCCAGCAGGGAAGTGATGTGGATCCATAAACTATATAGGGTCAGCGCCCGGCAATTAACCAATTACCGTCGCATTGGCCCTTTTAATTTACATGAATGAGCGCGCCCCTGCTAGGGGGCACACATGTGCATTCCGGCGCCACCCATTACACTTATATTGCTACTGTGACTATATGTTTAAATCACGGATGTGGAAATTGATTCTTTTTTCTCAAACTATGATACAGATGTCCCACGGATGCTCAATAGGGTTTAGTTCTGGAGACATACTTGGTCAGTCCAGCACCTTTACCCTAATTTTCTTTAGCAAGGCAGTGGTCCTCTTGGAGGTGTGTTTGGGGTCATAATCATGTTGGAATACTACCCTGTAGTTTCCGAAGGGAGGGGATAATGCTCTGCTTCAGTATGTCACAGTAAATGTTGGCATTCATGGTTTCCCTCAATTAACTGTAGCTCCCCACAACCAGAAGCCCCAAATCATGACCCTCCAAGCACCATGCTTGACTGTAGACAAGACACACTTGTCTTTGTTCCAGGGGCGTTGCTAGGCTGTTTTATTCGGGGCACAAGCCCCGAATGAAACAGCCTGTGCCCCGAATCTCTTACTTACCAGCTGTCCCGGAAGGTCCGAGAGCCTCCCGCAAATAGGGGAAGTTTACTGGACCCAGCGACAGCTGGTAAATCTCCTGCAGCCGAACGGCTGCCCGGGGCTCTTTAATCAGGAGCAGCGCAGGGGCAGCATCATCACTGAAAGCAGGGGCCGCCCGGAAGTTACACTGTGAAGCCCGTGCTCACAGTGTGATTGATGGGTGAGGGGCCGGGGAGCAGGCAGCAAAACTATTTGTCCCATGCCGGCTTCCTCCTCCCCCCTCCCCTCTGTACAATGCTAGAGCCCCGGAGAGGAGAGGCTGGAGGGAGGGGGTGAGCCATGAGGAGCCCTCACAGCACTGCCGCCAGCAGCAGTATCCCCATGTGCAGTGGACAGCATAAAGCAATGGTTCAGGTGAGAGAGGATATAAGAGTCCTAAAGGCTGCTGGACATCAGAGGATTTTACCTGCCTTCTCCCACAGTTTTTTCTGCCTCTTGCTCTGGTGTCCCCTCTATGTGCTCTCCATAGTGAAATTCCCCAATATACAGTGCAGAGTTTTCCTGCAGGGCAGGGTGACCCCTCCACCATATACAGAGCAGGCAGGTCTTTATTCTTTTCGTTTTGGGTCACACTGTGCTGTGGCCCATTTTGGGACCTCTGTTGGGATATGTGAAAATATGGGAAAAACACATCCCAACAGATGCCACAACGTGTCCATAGGGGACAACAGCACAACATGGTCACTTTTGGACTATGTGTTTTTCTGTTTTTGTAATGCTTTCTGTGCTGGACACAACAGGGGGTTGGTCAGTAGCGCATTTTGTCCAGGACAGAAAGCTTTTCTTACTTTGCCTTGTGTCAGCCTTTTTCTGGAACGAGTTGTTTTTTGATGGTACCACTGAATGCACCCCGTATGTATATAAAATTAAAATTCTTTGTGAGTGGAATAAGGAAAAAACACAACTGTGAAATTTTTTAGGCCTCATTCACACGGCTTTATTGGGCACGATGGAGCCGTGCTGAGCGGCGTATTTGCGCTGCAGAAACGGTCCAATCCATCCCAGTAACTTACGGAAAATTCACAGTTCTCATCTAGAACTGTGGATTCCGTCGCTCCTCCCGGCTCGGAGAATTCGCACGCCCCCCACCCCCGCCCCCGTCCAGCCCCTCATTCAAGCCGTAACTGTGGGCAAAATCCGTCCCGCAATTACGGCTTGAATAAGCCGTGTGAACCGGCCTTAGGAGTTTTAATTTTCTGGAGTTCATTGTGTATATAAATGCCCATTTTATCTATATTCTGCAGATCAGAACAATTTTTTGATAAAATTTATGTCTACCTTTAGACCTGAAAAACCTCTGTGTCAGAGGCTCTGATTGGAACCTTCGGCACAGAGGTGAAAAACTAAAGCGGGGCCGGGGTCTGTTTCACTGGGACACCCACGGCACCCAACGGATCCTATTAAATTACAGTGGGTCCGTCAGGTTTCTGCTGTGGTGTCTGTAGTTGAAAAGAAGAAATAGTTGCTGTGGATTTTTTCTGTCTCAAGAAAAACACTAAGGCAGACCTGATGGATCCACAGCAAAAAAAACCCCTGATGCAGAAGTGAACCAGGCCCTACAGGGGGGTTTTCAGAACTACTTGTAGTTTATCAGTCCATAAAGGGATGACTTAAAAATAAAATATTTACCTTGTGAACCCACTAATTCAAGTGACACAGCAGGTCCTTGTGCAGCCAATTACAGGCCATGGTAGTGACTTGCAATTGGCTGCACATTGTCTGCAAATTCACAGTGAGCTAATGTGGATGTGAATTTTCCCCTTCTATTTTATGATATGTATACGTTCTTTTAGATTCATTTTTCAACAGTTATTGAAATAGGCATACAATTAGTGACAGGGATATAAGTTTCTCTGTAAAAATCCATGCCACAGCTCCCAATGGGGTGTGAAAAATGCCGTGTGAACCCAGCCCTACAAAAACAAAACATAACACAGAGGGCCCGGGCCCCGGATGTTTTGGGACCCTAGCAACGCCCCTGCTTTGTTCTACTCTCCTGGTTGCCTCCAAATAAATTTAGCTTAATCTCATCAGGCCATAGGACATGATTCCAGTAATCCATGTCCTTAGTCTGCTTGTCTTAAGTAAACTGTTTGTGGGCTTTCTTGTGCATCATCTTTAGAAGAAGCTTCCTTCTGGGACTACAACCATGCAGACCAATTTGATGCAGTGTGCGGCATATGATCTGAGTACTGACAGGCTAACCCGTTACCCCTTTAACCTCTGCAGCAATGCTGGCAGCGCTCATATGTCTATTTTTAAAAGACAATCTCTGGATATAAAACAGAGCACTCAGCTTCTTTGGTTTATTGTGGCGAAGCCTTTTCTGAGTGGAACCTGTGTTGTTATGCTGTTTGGTCTTGGCCACCATGCTGCAGTTCAGTTTCAGGGTGTGGGCAATCTTTTTATAGCCTAGGCCAGCTTTTATAGAGCAACAGTTCCTTTTCTTCAGATCCTCAGGCAGTTCTGTGCCATGAGGTGCCATGTTGAACTTCTAGTGACCAGTATGTGAGGGGGTGAGAGCGATAACACCAAATTTAACAGACCTGCTACCCATTCACACCTGAGACATTCTCACACCAACTAGTCACATGAAATGGAGGGGAAATGGCAAATTGGGCACAATTTTTCCATTTTCTCTTAGAGGTGTACTCACCTTTTTTGCCAGCAGTTAAGACATTGATCGCAGTGTATTGAGTTATTTTGATGCCAAATCAGTGTTGTCCCATGAAAAGATATAATACAATATTTACAAAAAATTGATGGGTGTACTCACTTTTTTGAGATTCTATATATGGTGTAAAGTAGAGGGAATATGATGCATGTTAATGGACAATGCCACATTGCCAGTCTTCCAGAGAATATGGTGCATACTACAAGAAGCCAGATGCCCACCTCATATGGTGCACATTACCATACACCAGGTGAAGTAGTGTGCCTTGCTCAACCAGGCCAGGTGCCCCCTTGTTGGAATATGGTGCACATTACCATACACCAGGGGATGTAGTGTACGTAGCAGGACCAGGCCAGGAGTCCCCCTGTCAGAATATAGTGCACATTACCATACACCAGGTGATGTAGTGTGCCTAGCTCGACCAGGCCAGGTGCCAACCTGTTGGAATATGGTGCACATTACCATACACCAGGGGATGTATTGTGCGTAGCTTGTCCAGGCCAGGTGCCCATCTGTTGGAATATGGTGCACATTCCCATACACCAGGGGATGTAGTGTGCCTAGCTCGACCAGGCCAGGTGCCCATCTGTTGGAATATGGTGCACATTACCATACACCAGGGGATGTAGTGTACCTAGCAGGACCAGGCCAGGTGCCCACCTGTTGGAATATGGTGCACATTACCATACACCAGGGGATGTAGTGTACCTAGCACGACCAGGCCAGGTAGACAATACCACAGCTCCAATTTGCTTTTGCCACTGATCTTTTACCACATGCAGCTCCACCAGTAATCTCCACTCTGATATTACCGCATATTGCATTGGGAATGTGAGGAGCAATAAGGAGAAGTGAAGAGCTGTGGAGGGTAGTAGAAGCTGTGGAGGGTAGTAGAAGCTGTGGAGGGTAGTAGAAGCTGTGGATGGTAGTAGAAGCTGTGGAGGGTAGTAGAAGCTGTGGAGGGTAGTAGAAGCTGTGGAGGGTAGTAGAAGCTGTGGATGGTAGTAGAAGCTGTGGATGGTAGTAGAAGCTGTGGAGGAGGAGGAGGGTCATGGAGGGAGAGTGTGAGGAGCTGTGGATGGTAGTAGAAGCTGTGGAGGGTAGTAGAAGCTGTGGAGGGTAGTAGAAGCTGTGGAGGGTAGTAGAAGCTGTGGAGGGTAGTAGGAGCTGTGGAGGGTAGTAGGAGCTGTGGAGGGTAGTAGAAGCAGTGGAGGGTAGTAGAAGCAGTGGAGGGTAGTAGAAGCAGTGGAGGGTAGTAGAAGCAGTGGATGGTAGTAGAAGCTGTGGAGGAGGGTCATGGAGGGAGAGTGTGAGGAGCTGTGGATGGTAGTAGAAGCTGTGGATGGTAGTAGAAGCTGTGGATGGTAGTAGAAGCTGTGGAGGGTAGTAGAAGCTGTGGAGGGTAGTAGAAGCAGTGGAGGGTAGTAGAAGCTGTGGAGGGTAGTAGAAGCTGTGGAGGGTAGTAGGAGCTGTGGAGGGTAGTAGAAGCAGTGGAGGGTTTGTAGAAGCAGTGGTGGTGAGAAGCGTGGGAGGGTATGAAGCGGGGGGGTAGAGAGAGTGGAGGGTATAGAAGTGGGGAGGGGATAGAAAGTGGGGTATAGAAGGTGGAGGGGTAGTAGAAGCAGTGGTGGTAGTAAAAGCTTGGAGGAGGGGAGGTATGGATGGAAGAGTGGGGAGCTGTGGAGGTAGTAAAAAGCATGGAGGTAGAAGCTGGGGGGGTAGTAGAACAGTGGGGGGTAAAAAAGCAGTGAGGTAGTAGAAGCAGGGGAGGGAAAGGGAACTGTGGAGGGAGTAAAGCGTGGAGGGTATTAGAAGCTGTGGAGGGTAGTAGAACTGTGGGGGTTTAGAACCCATGGAGGGTAATTTGAACAGTGGGGGGTATGAAGCAGTGGAGGGTAGTAAAGCAGGGGATGGTAGAAAAAGCATGGAGGGTAGTAGAAGCGTGGATGGAGTAGAAAGGTGGAGGGGAGGAGGGTCAGGGATGGAGAGTGTGAGGAGCTGTGGATGGTAGTAAAACAGGGGATGTAGTAGAAGCATGGAGGTAGTAGAAGCAGTGGAGGTATAGAAGCATGAGGGTAGTAAAAGCTGTGGGGGTAGAAAAAGGGGGAGGGATTTAGGCTGTGGGGGGATAGAAGCGTGGGGGTATAAAGTGTGGAGGGGAACGCAGGGGGAAGGGTATAGGAACGCAGGGGGGTAGTAGACGCATGGAGGGAGTGAAGCAGTGGATGGATAAAGCAGTGGTTGGTATAGAAGCAAGGATGGTGAGAACTTGGAGGTAGTAGAAGCTGGAGGGTATTAAAAACTGTATGGTAAGAAGCTGGGGAGGGATAAAGCAGTGGATGGTAGTAGAAGCAGTGGATGGTAGTAGAAGCAGTGGATGGTAGTAGAAGCAGTGGATGGTAGTAGAAGCAGTGGATGGTAGTAGAAGCAGTGGATGGTAGTAGAAGCTGTGGAGGGTAGTAGAAGCTGTGGAGGGTAGTAGAAGCTGTGGGGTAGTGAAACAGTGGAGGGTATAAAGCTGGGATGGTATAGAACCAGTGGGGGTAAATTTAAAGCAGTGGAGGGTAGTAGAAGCAGTGGGGGGTAGTAGAACAGGGGTGGTAGTAAAAGCAGTGATGGTGTAAAAAGCTGGGATGGTAGTATAAGCAGTGAATGGTAGTAGAAGCTGTGGGGGGTAGGAGAAGCTGTGGAGGGTTAAACAAGTGGGGAGGGTGGTAGAAGCGTGGTTTTTTTGGTAAAGGTGGAGGTGGAGAAGCGGGGAGGGTGGAGAAGCTTGGAGCGGGGTAAAAGTGTGGGGGGTGGTAAAGCTGGGGAGGGTGGAGAAGCTGTGGGGGTTAGAAGCGGGAGGGTAGTAAAGCTGGGGGGAAAGGAAAAGCTTGGAGGGGGTAGTAGAAGCTTGGGGGGATAGAAGCTGTGGGGGTATAGAAGCTGTGGGGGGTATAAGTGTGGGGGTGTAAAGCTTGGAGGTAGTAGAAGTTGGATGGTAGTAGAAGGTGTGGATGGTAGTGTGGAGGGTAGTAGAAGCTGTGGAGGGTAGTAGAAGCTGTGGAGGGTAGTAGAAGCTGTGGAGGGTAGTAGAAGCTGTGGAGGGTAGTAGAAGCTGTGGAGGAGGGTCATGGATGGAGAGTGTGAGGAGCTGTGGAGGGTAGTAGAAGCAGTGGAGGGTAGTAGAAGCTGTGGAGGGTAGTAGAAGCTGTGGAGGGTAGTAGGAGCTGTGGAGGGTAGTAGAAGCTGTGGAGGGTAGTAGAAGCTGTGGAGGGTAGTAGAAGCAGTGGAGGGTAGTAGAAGCAGTGGAGGGTAGTAGAAGCTGTGGAGGGTAGTAGAAGCAGTGGAGGGTAGTAGAAGCAGTGGAGGGTAGTAGAAGCAGTGGAGGGTAGTAGAAGCAGTGGAGGGTAGTAGAAGCTGTGGATGGTAGTAGAAGCTGTGGAGGGTAGTAGAAGCAGTGGAGGGTAGTAGAAGCTGTGGAGGGTAGTAGAAGCTGTGGAGGGTAGTAGAAGCTGTGGAGGGTAGTAGAAGCTGTGGAGGGTAGTAGAAGCTGTGGAGGGTAGTAGAAGCTGTGGAGGGTAGTAGAAGCTGTGGAGGGTAGTAGAAGCTGTGGATGGTAGTAGAAGCTGTGGAGGGTAGTAGAAGCTGTGGAGGGTAGTAGGAGCTGTGGAGGGTAGTAGAAGCTGTGGAGGGTAGTAGAAGCAGTGGATGGTAGTAGAAGCAGTGGAGGGTAGTAGAAGCTGTGGAGGGTAGTAGAAGCAGTGGATGGTAGTAGAAGCTGTGGAGGGTAGTAGGAGCTGTGGAGGGTAGTAGAAGCTGTGGATGGTAGTAGAGCGTGGAGGTAGTAGAAGCGTGGGGGTAGTAGGAAGCGGGGAAAGGTAGTAGGAGCTGTGGATGGTAGTAGGAGCTGTGGATGGTAGTAGGAGCTGTGGAGGGTAGTAGGAGCTGTGGATGGTGGTAGGAGCAGTGGATGGTAGTAGAAGCTGTGGAGGGTAGTAGGAGCAGTGGAGGGTAGTAGAAGCTGTGGAGGGTAGTAGAAGCTGTGGATGGTAGTAGAAGCTGTGGAGGGTAGTAGAAGCAGTGGAGGGTAGTAGAAGCAGTGGAGGGTAGTAGAAGCAGTGGAGGGTAGTAGAAGCAGTGGATGGTAGTAGAAGCTGTGGAGGGTAGTAGAAGCTGTGGAGGGTAGTAGAAGCTGTGGAGGGTAGTAGAAGCTGTGGAGGGTAGTAGAAGCTGTGGATGGTAGTAGAAGCAGTGGAGGGTAGTAGAAGCTGTGGAGGGTAGTAGAAGCAGTGGAGGGTAGTAGAAGCAGTGGAGGGTAGTAGAAGCTGTGGAGGGTAGTAGAAGCTGTGGAGGGTAGTAGAAGCTGTGGAGGGTAGTAGAAGCAGTGGAGGGTAGTAGAAGCTGTGGAGGGTAGTAGGAGCAGTGGAGGGTAGTAGGAGCAGTGGAGGGTAGTAGGAGCTGTGGAGGGTAGTAGAAGCAGTGGAGGGTAGTAGAAGCAGTGGAGGGTAGTAGAAGCTGTGGAGGGTAGTAGAAGCTGTGGAGGGTAGTAGAAGCTGTGGAGGGTAGTAGAAGCTGTGGAGGGTAGTAGAAGCTGTGGAGGGTGGTAGAAGCTGTGGAGGGTGGTAGAAGCTGTGGAGGGTAGTAGAAGCAGTGGAGGGTAGTAGAAGCAGTGGATGGTAGTAGAAGCAGTGGAGGGTAGTAGAAGCTGTGGAGGGTAGTAGAAGCTGTGGAGGGTAGTAGAAGCTGTGGAGGGTAGTAGAAGCTGTGGAGGGTAGTAGAAGCTGTGGATGGTGGTAGAAGCTGTGGAGGGTGGTAGAAGCTGTGGAGGGTGGTAGAAGCTGTGGATGGTGGTAGAAGCTGTGGAGGGTAGTAGAAGCTGTGGAGGGTAGTAGAAGCTGTGGATGGTAGTAGAAGCAGTGGATGGTAGTAGAAGCTGTGGAGGGTAGTAGAAGCAGTGGAGGGTAGTAGAAGCTGTGGAGGGTAGTAGAAGCTGTGGAGGGTAGTAGAAGCTGTGGATGGTAGTAGAAGCTGTGGATGGTAGTAGAAGCAGTGGAGGGTAGTAGAAGCTGTGGATGGTAGTAGAAGCTGTGGATGGTAGTAGAAGCTGTGGATGGTAGTAGAAGCTGTGGAGGGTAGTAGAAGCAGTGGATGGTAGTAGAAGCTGTGGAGGGTAGTAGAAGCTGTGGAGGGTAGTAGAAGCTGTGGAGGGTAGTAGAAGCTGTGGAGGGTAGTAGAAGCTGTGGAGGGTAGTAGAAGCTGTGGAGGGTAGTAGGAGCTGTGGAGGGTAGTAGAAGCTGTGGAGGGTAGTAGAAGCTGTGGAGGGTAGTAGAAGCTGTGGAGGGTGGTAGAAGCTGTGGAGGGTGGTAGAAGCTGTGGAGGGTAGTAGGGTGTGGAGGGTAGTGGAGCTGTGGAGGGTGGTTAGAAGCTGTGGAGGGTTGTAGAAGCGGGAGGGTGGTAGAAGCTTTTGGAGGGGTAGTAGAAGCTGTGGATGGTAGTAGAAGTTTGTGGAGGGAGGTAGGAGGGAGAGTGTGGGGAAGCTGGGAGGTAGTAGGAGCTGTGGAGGGTAGTAGAAGCTGTGGAGGGTAGTAGAAGCTGTGGAGGGTAGTAGAAGCTGTGGAGGGTAGTAGAAGCAGTGGAGGGTAGTAGAAGCTGTGGAGGGTAGTAGAAGCTGTGGAGGGTAGTAGAAGCTGTGGAGGGTAGTAGAAGCTGTGGAGGGTAGTAGAAGCTGTGGAGGGTAGTAGAAGCTGTGGAGGGGAGTAGAAGCTGTGGAGGGGAGTAGAAGCTGTGGAGGGTAGTAGAAGCTGTGGAGGGTAGTAGAAGTTTGGAGGGTAGTAGAGCATGGATGGTAGTAGAAGCAGTGGAGGGTAGTAGGAGCTGTGGATGGTAGTAGGAGCTGTGGAGGGTAGTAGAAGCTGTGGAGGAGGAGGGTCATGGAGGGAGAGTGTGAGGAGCAATGTCACTTCCTGCTCCTCAGCCCGGCTGCCAATCCATAGTGTTGCGCACATTCTCCTGGGCTTTAACTAGGAGTCGCACTACTCCAGCTCTACATATCGCTGAGACTGAGGGAGGAACAGACTTGTTCTCAGCCTGAAGGGGGAGAGGAGCGCACAGAGCCGGAGCCTCATTCACAGCCGCACACACCGGGAGAGAGGACTGGGGGAGAGCAGTGCGCTGTGCTGTAATAACCATATAATACTCCTGCTCCGCACACCACCAAAGCGCCTGAAGCGCCACCACCAGCGGTGCACTCTCCCCGGAGCCTGGGAGTAAACAAGTGTGGAGGAGCCAGACATTGCTGTGGATTCCTATTGCAACAAGTGAGACCTCTGCACAACTTTCTCCTGTGTCTCTGGTGTCACCCACACAGCCTTACTGGAGGGAATCATGAGGAATATGTGGATACTACTAAGCTTTGCCTTGCTGGCTCTGGTCTCTGGGGAGACGGTGAGTTTCACTTACTTTTATGTTTGCTTCGGTTTATAGCTACATTGTTGAGTCTGCAACCTGATCCTGCTGGGAAACTACAACTCCCAGCATGCTGCTGTCAGCGTTCCCTCTGGCAGATATCCACAGGTTGCAGACACCATGGGATAGTAGTGAGTTGCTGTGATTATATAGTTCTGGAGCTGCAGGAAGTTTCCTGCTACTTATTTGTAAACAAATGAAAACATTATTTGTAACAATTCTATTGAAAACCGATACATTTTGGTCAGTGATTCTATACAACAATCGTATATACATTCTGCTATGTAATAAACTACTAGTCACTAGTTTTTTTTTTTTTTAGGTGAGTGTTCCCTGTAGATCTTGTGCTGGAGATCCATGAGCAGTAGGTTAATGTGCACTATACCCTGTTTCCCTGAAAATAAGACACCCCCGAAAATAAGACCTAGTGCATTTTTAGTTATCCAATTCAGAGTTTGGCTGCTTATGCTGATGTTTGTGATGAAATCACTACAGTATATTAATACATGATGATGTTTTGTTCAACAATAAAGTGTGAATTATTGTTCATAGGAAAAAAAAAACATCCCCTAAAAATAAGTCTTAGCTCGTCTTTAGGAGAAAAAATTAATATAAGACACTGTCTTATTTTTGGGAAACAGGTAAGTTAAGTATTCTTCATTGCAATGCTCAGTATAGTAAAGTATTCTTCAATGCAATGCTCAGTATATTCCATAATTGGGATTGAAGAAGTTATGAGGAATGTATTCATTTTTCAGATGGCTTCTAGGGTTGGAACCAATCATTGTCGAATCCTATGAGAAATTTAGTTGCTCCCATCTGATTGTTTGGGATCATATCCTGTACCGAGCTTCGGGTGTTTGTGTTCAATCAGTTTGGGACCATTTGATAGAATTTTGCTTGATTCTTTTGATGATAAGATTTCCATGGGTGGCTTCCAGTCGGTTTGGGATCATTTCATAGGATTCGTTTCATCCAGTTATTTTGATCGTCGGGCTTCACATAGTCTGATCTGATCCATTTGGGATCATATTACTAGATTTTTCCTGAATATTTTTGAATCTTTTATCTGGAATCCACTCGCTCATATCTGGTGATTTTGGGATAAGACGCTAGAATTTTAATTATCGTTTTGGGGTCATAAACGCAATTACTATCATCATCGGTTGTTACGTGTGAAAAATCATTGTCTGTCACCATCCCTAATGGAAAATGAAATGGTTACGCTCTGTCAACCGAGGAAACAATAGCTGTAATTAGGCTAATTCAGGTCTCATTTACTCTAAATACTGACTTTTCCAAAAGGGAATATTAAAGGATAATTAGCTGTAATCTCATCTACTTGTGTTGGAGTTGTTTACGGACTGTGGGAAACTGTAATTCTTGCATTATCTTATGTCTGTCCCCCCCGCCCCAGGTTATATGAAATAACCATAAAACTTTATATTATGTAAGTGCATAGATCTGAGAACCCACTGATCCTTAGGTCTCACAGTTTACAGCTGACATTTTTAATATCAATACTTGGCACCCCATGCCAAACTGCAGCATCTTCATGTTATGCTGTTGATAGGCAGCATAATCTATGGTTTTAGTGTTGATCAGATAATATAATTTATTTGATTATTAGTCCAGTGTGAAAAGCAACTAGTGTCCACAGAAATAACTGGCTTTGTAAAAAGTTGTTTCAGTTTGTATGTTCATAGGGCTGCAAATTGCTGCAATCCGTAAAGAAAACCGCAGTCTGGGCGAATTGCTCCTAAAGTGAAATTAGTTGAAAATAAAGGACACAGAGATGTAAAGATTCTGGATAAGACTGAGGATAGATCCTGTAAACGCTTTGCATGGCGGTGGAGAAGGCACTTTAAGAGCTGCTAAAGTTTCAGTAACTTATTAATTGCCCCCCCCTCCAGTGTTTCAGCTGTGTTTATGATATCCAGAGCCCTCCCCCACTTCCTGCTGGAGCTTCATCCACTCCAGATTCCCCCTTTTGTTGACAGAGCCTGCAGACCAGTGCACTCTGCAAACTTGTTTGGAGTATCCTGGTGTATAGTGGAGAGGGGCGGAGAGAGGGGGGCTGCTCACATTTTTGTGCAGTTGATGTTTTGGTTGGGTTTTTCCTGCAGGTTTGATCACAAATACCCTGGATCTATAGAAATAGACTGATATGGTTAGTGCTTAACTGGAGACTTTTTTTTTTTTCTGACTGGTTATTAGTGAACGTCATCCAAGACTGCAGGGCAGTTCTGAAAATTATTTTCCGGCTGCCATAAATCTCAGTGGAATGTTTTTAACCCATGGATTTATAGGAATGAAAAGCATAGATGTCACATGAATGTTGATTGTAGGGTCCTGCCCTGGAGTGCATACTGTCTAGACTGCAGAGATCCTGTGAAACACGCCAAACTGCTGCTCAACAGGAAACTATCTGTGCACCGGGCTTCTTCCAATACTAAAGAGATCTGATGTGCAGACTATAATGTGTCCTAAATGTATATGTATGAGGTTTTAAACTAATTCTTGCATTGTTTACGGACTGGTCTATAATGCTATAAATGGATTATTTGTATAGCACCAGCCTATTCTACAGTGTTGTATACAGACTGCAAGTCACACTGGTTAAAATGTCATTTCTCTATGGCTAGTTTTATACCAGCATTATACAGTTGCACTTTTGTGCTTATATTACAGCCAAATGACCCATCATTGTAAGGATCTGTGCTACTCTTTTGGGTTCAGAAATCTGCCCGTATTATTCTTAGGTTAAGCAAGCCTGAATTATATACAGTCCAATGAACCACTGTGATTGGAAACTAATTAAAGTGGTTGTCGCGGAAATATATATACACTCGCGCTATTGGTACCCTGATAAAATTAAAAAAATCCATACTCTACTCCCCTCTCTTTAGTTCTAGTTCTGCCTCGTGTTTTCTGTTAATTTCTAGCTTCTGCAGTGGACTTAGAGGTTGTCTCACTACAGGGATTGCTTTTTATGTTAAAGATCTTGCAAAAACAAGTCACTTTGCAAATTTGTCCATTAACATTGGGCCTACCTATTCTGAGATAACCCCTCTTGTATGGGTCTGCAATCGCTCTAGGTCGCTATAGCTACAGACCTGTTCAATCTCTCCTGATAGGCTGTTCGTGGTGCTATCTCCGGGTCTGTATGCTTTAACTGTCACTATTGAAAAATTTTAATTTTTATTATTATATTATTTTAAAAAAGCGCCATTGATTCCAGGGCGCTTTTACATTCGAGGGGGTTACATACAAATACATTTAAAGTAACGAGTACAGTGATAAGGGTAATGACAATTGGCAGAAAGAGGAGGGGAAGGACCCCTCCCGCGAGGGCTTACAATCTACAAGGAGGGGGGAAAGAGACAGGAGGTGAGGGGCGACATGTCTGTGGAGGAAGTAGTGGGCAAGTTTAGTGAAGTTATAGGCAAGCCTGAAGAAATGGGTTTTCAGGTTGCTTTTGAAGCTGGTTGAAAGTGGAGGAGAGTCTGTTTTGTTGGGGCAGTGGGGTTCCAGAGTGTGGGTGAAGCACGGGAGAAGTCTTGGAGATGGTTGTGTGAGGAGCTGATAAGGGGAGAGCAGAGGAGAAGGTCCTGTGAGGAGCGGAGAGTGCGTGTCATTGGACTTATGTCATATATATTTTTGTTGATTAATTAGCATGTCGGTACCTAGGGGATAGTTTTGTGTCCGTAGCATGTCACCTTTTTAGCTGTATTATGTTTATTTAATTTTTGTTTAATATATATTTCTTTTTCAATAAAAATTTTTGGTTTTTTAATAAGATAGGTGTTTCTTGGTTGTTTTTTTTTGGGGGG
>JAODAL010037171.1:0-40755 GCA_025379985.1 Phyllomedusa bahiana | reverse complement strand
AAAGGGCAGTATACTATTTTAAAAAATTAACAACTATCACATCAACAAGATACCTTAATTGGAAACAAGCCGGAATAAGCTTGCTAGAAGAAACCGATTTTTTTTTAAAGTAGAAATCACCACTTTGGCCAGAATAACCGGGTTCTCTCCGTCAAGCCTGCTTCCAATTTGTCTGTTGTCCTCGTCAGCTTGGGTATCTTGAACCGGGCGAAACACTAAAATGTTATGGAATCTTTCCCCAGGCTTTGGGCCTGCTCAGTCTTCCACGATCAAATGACAACGCGTTGGATTCAAATCAAATCAAGGTATGATCGGAATAATTTATTAGAATTCACAGTGCTTTTTAAATGCTTCAGGCGTGTTCATTAAAAATAGGTGGTTACATAACAGTCCAATCAGTGATACAGCTTCATTATGATCCAACCAATAGGGATTCATAAGGTGTGCCTTGCATTACTATTAATCAGGTTCATTACAATATGCTGACAGCTTATAACATGTAATAATCATTAATCCGAAATAACATTTCACCTAGATACAGTATTTGAGAAAAGAACATTTTTAGGTCATTCTGACCCTCAATCTGTGGTTATACAAATACTATGCCTTCTAAAGTCAATAGCTGATGTTCCTAGCTAAATACCATGTTTTTATACTGAAGTGTCAGCTGTCAAAATGATTTTAGTGAATCACAGCTTTATCTAAAATGGTGGCGGCTGATAATGTAAAATGGAGGCCTTAATTATCAACTTATATAGCAGTTACAATTACCACAACACACAGGAGCTGCGGAGATGAGACGCTCTGGGGGAATTATGTGCTCTGGGGTCACCTCTTCACCAACCACGTCGGAGGCGCGAGAAAGGGCGTCTGCCTTCACATTCTTCTCCGCGGGACGAAAGTGGATCTGGAAGTTAAACCTGGAGATGAAGAGCGACCACCTAGCTTGGCGTGGATTAATTCGCTGGGCTGTCTGGAGGTACTGGAGGTTCTTGTGATCAGAGTAGATACAGATGGGATGCCGAGCACCTTCCAGCAGATAACGCCATTCTTCCAATGGCTAATAACTCCCAGTCTCCTATAGTGTAATTTCTTTCCGCCGGTGAGAATGTCTTGGAAAAGAAGCCGCAAGTGACCGTTTTGCCCATGGGCCCCTTTTGCGTGAGGACTGCTCCAACTCCCACTGACGAGGCATCTACTTCAAGCGAGAAGGGTTTCGCGGGGTCTGGCTGCGACAGGATAGATGCGGTGGCGAAGGTATTTTTTAGCTTAGAGAATGCCTCCCCGGCCTCGGAGGGCCAACTGCGTGGATTTGCGTTTTTCCTCGTAAGGGCCACAATGGGAGCCACCAGCATGGAGAGGTGCGGGATAAACTGCCGGTAATAGTTGCAGAAGCCCAGGAATTGCTGTATGGCCCGAAGGCCGACTGGGTGTGGCCATTGCAACACAGCCGACAGCTTGGCTGGGTCCATCCATAGGCCCTGTTCAGAGATGATATAACCCAGAAATGGAAGGTTGGTTTGATGAAAGAGGCACTTCCCTAGTTTGTCATACAGACGGTTAGCTTGAAGACACCTCAGTACCTGGCTAACGTGGACGCGATGAGTCTCTGGATTAGGAGAGTACACCAAGATGTCGTCCAGGTAGACTACGACACAGGTATAAAGGAGATCCCTGAAGACATCATTCACGAACTCCTGGAAGACGGCAGGCGCATTACATAGTCCAAATGGCATGACCAGGTACTCAAAGTGCCCATCCCAGGTGTTAAAAGCTGTCTTCCATTCATCTCCTTTACGGATTCGGACCAAATTGTAGGCCCCCCTCAAATCCAATT
The DNA here is from genome assembly GCA_025379985.1 of Phyllomedusa bahiana. Classification (NCBI taxonomy): domain Eukaryota; kingdom Metazoa; phylum Chordata; class Amphibia; order Anura; family Hylidae; genus Phyllomedusa; species Phyllomedusa bahiana. The sequence goes on along the minus strand of JAODAL010037171.1, from coordinate 38,918 downwards.
TGGTGAAGATATTCGCACCCCGTAGGTGGTCGAAGAGCTCCGTGATCAACGGCAGAGGGTACCGATTCTTCACCGTGATTTTATTAGTCCCCGGTAATTGATGCAGGGCCGTTAGGAGCCGTCCTTCTTTCCCACGTAGAAGAACCCCGCACCCGCGGGAGAGGAGGACTTGCGTATAAACCCCTTCTGGAGATTCTCCCGAATATATTCTGACATAGCTTTAGTCTCGGGAACGGACAAGGGGTAGACTCTGCCCCGACGAGGACTGGTACCCGGCAGCAGGTCGATAGGACAGTCGTATGGTCGATGAGGAGGAAGGCTCTCTGCTTGCTTCTCCGAAAATACATCGGTGAACTCCAGATATTCGGCAGGTAGGTCTAGCGAGAGCAGGAAAGCACCAGGCGAGGTGCCACCAGACAACGACTCAGGCACTTAGGACCCCAGCGAGTAACTTCTCCAGACGTCCAGTCCAGTGTAGGAGAGTGGAGCCGCAGCCAAGGAAGTCCAAGGAGAACCGCCAAAGAAGAGCAAGGAAGCACTTAAAAGGAGATCTCCTTATGCAGGACTCCGACATGTGGAGACAGCGGCTTGGTAATGAACTGAATAGTATCGCTTAGCAGCTCACCGCTGACCGAGGAGATCACCAGCGGCTTTTCCAGGCGGACCACCTGGAGACGATACTGCATTACCAAGGAGCGGTGGATAAAATTCCCGGCTGAGCCGGAGTCCAGGGAGGCCGAAACCTGAAACGTGAGTCCGGCATCAGTCACTACCTGTACCGGCAACATCAGGCGTGGAGAGGAGGAATTTGCACCTAGGAACGTCTCTCCCATGGAACCTAGGTGCGGGAGTTTCCCGAAATGCTCAGGGCTGCCACAGCAAAGGCACAAGTTCTTTAGCCGACGTCGGACCAACTCCTGCTCCGTGAGCTGAACCTGGTCGATCTGCATGGGTTCCTCGGAGGGAGTTGGTGATGGTTGCTCAGGAGGCCTCTGGAACATCGGTGCCAGGCGTGGGAATCGGCGTGGTCGGGCTAACTCGCGCTCTTGCCGAAGCTCCTCCTCTCTTCAGCAAAACGCACGTCGATGCGGGTGGCTAACCGGATCAAGTCGCTGAGGGAGGACCGGATGTCTCTTACAGACAACACATCCTTAACCCGACTGGAGAGCCCCTTCTTAAAGGGAATGTGTCATGTTCATATCATCTGGCTCTGGTCGTCGGCGAAGGCCGCTGCGACCATAACTGCGGCCTTGCTTTTTCTTGTGTGAACACTGTCTTCTTTCTGGGACTTTAATTGAATCCTGGCCAACGCCCGTGGCCAGGAACTTTCCAGCACTCTCTGGGTTAATCTCACTCTCAGTGATTGACAGATTCGCTCCCTATCACCTCTGCTCTATTTCCTCCCCCTTCCCTATTTATAGCCACCACTTCCTTAAACCCTTGCCCATAATTGTTTCACTTATTTGCCGAATTTGTTTTTTTGGGTTTTTCTGGCCCCTTGACCTTTGGCTTTGGACCCTGGTTTCCCCCCTTCTTCTCAAGTCCGTACCACGTCCCCCGTACTTTTTGTGATTTGGACTCCCCCCGGGTTTACCATTTTCACTCCCCGCCCTCTGTAACCTCGTTGCCCGACTACGCTTTTTTTTTGGGTGTCTGTTTGTCCGGTTGTGTCAATTATATCAGGGCATCATCTTCTTTTGGGGGCCCCGGCCTTTAAAGGAGTGGGTTCCCCAAAAGGCGGGGGAGGGGGCGGGGATCAGATCAGGGCCCACTTGTCTTGTGTGTGCCCTGACCTCCCGACAGAATTTAAATCAAAAAATGATTTATTGTTTAACTCACTTTTTTTATTTAAAACACATTTTTTAAGAATTTTTTGGTTTATTTATTTTTAAATTTTTTCCTACACTTTCAATATTTTTTTAAAATTTAAGTCCTGCAGTTTTCCACTTTGGCCTAACCAAATAAAATCTGACCTTTCCTGCCCATAGATAAAGATTTTTAAATAAGTGTTTCTTTATTAACAAAAGCAGGGTCAAACTAAAAGGGGAGACACCAGTTGAATGATAACACAGAACCACCAGTCACAAAGGGATAGTCACGCCCCCCCCTCCTCCCTGCAATAAATTCTTCCCAGTCACACGCAGACTAGAAAACTGTCCCATTGAAGTCTATGGGGAAAAAACAGTATTAAGGTCCCATTGCATGAAGCTGCTGTAAAGTATCTCTCTGACGCTGTTAAAGCTGTGCAAACAAGGTTAGTGGCCAAAGTGAAAAATTCAGGACTTAAGAATTATTAAAAATATTTAAAGGCAGAAAAATTAAAAATAAATATAAAACCCAAAAATTTTAAAAAAGGTTTTTAACCCTAAAATGTATTCAACAAAAATTATTTTTTTTATGACACCTTCCCCTTTTAAAAAAGGTGGCGCACAGGGGCCTCGTTCCAAGTTAGCGCCGAGGCTAAATGGGGAACTGACCCGCGAGTCCCTACCAACCCCCTTTGGCGCAGGGTTAGGGGGTCGCTCGGCGGAGGATCACTTCTTTCCCCAAAAAAATGCGGGGAAATTCCCCAAGGAAAACCTGTGGGCCCCGCCGTGGCGGTCACGGGGGAAAGGCAGGCTTAAATAGGGGCCGACCGGAAATACCCAAATTTAAAAGGGGCGCGGGCCCCTTTAAAATTTAAAACACTGCCGGCGCGTGCGCGCCCAGGACGGACCGCGCGCACCAGAGCAAGGCAGCCGCAGCAGGCCCGTGGCCGGGAAAATGAGACGCGGGTGGGGGGAATGAGCGCGCCGGACCCATGTGCGGGACCCGCCGCTAGAAAGGGGGGCACGGATCCCTGCACCCGGGGGGGGTCCAGGGTCATCCATGAAAACCTGGGGAGGTTTTTTAATAAACAAAAACCCCCAAACTAAAAAACTAACAACCAGTTTCCATCTACCCAAAATAAAAAGAAATTGAAAAATTTTAATCCAGTATGCAAAGAACCAAATGAATCAGAGATAAAAATTGGTTTTTGGCCAAAAACCACGAAATTTTGATACCCTTTGGGGAATTTAAAAACCCAAAGCCACCGGGGTAAAAACAGCATCCCCAGGGGGGCGTCAAAACCACAGCCAAATAACTTTACGCAGACCGAAACGGGCAAGTCACATTTCAAAAAAAAAACCAATGTACTTACCTACGGGTGATCAACCCCGTGGGTAAATTTTCCCCCCTCCGGAAATGGTGGGCTCACCCCCAAAAAAGGGGATAAAGCTCCCCCTCAGCTTCGTCTGGAGGTACAGGCAAAAAAATTTTAAAAACAGATTTTTCCTTTTATCTGTTTTCGCAAAACACCCTTTTTCCCCCAAATTATAATAATTTTGCTTTATACGCGGAGCTCCAAAAAATACTGTCCACTCAATAAGGGAAAAAGTAATCTCTCTTTAAAAAGGGGGAATAACATTTTTTATACCAATATACGTATTTCAATTCAAAAGTATGTGTTGCTTGATCATTGGGTTAAAACTTTGTTGAAGCAATTTTAAGGAAACAAAGTAAGTCATATATGGAAATATAAATTAATCCTTCATTTAAGCAATGCGTTCATAAAATTTCACAGTCCATAAAATACGTTCCTTTTTTGGGGTTTTTTACAAAACTTTTTGATGAATCGACTGGGTTTGCCTGTACTCAGAGCCATTTTGTCCTGGTGCATAAGCAAATTGTAAGCCATAGTGAGTCCTGTATCCTTTCAGCAAACATCCAAATAAGTACCCCCTAAGGAGTTTTTTGCAAAATATCGGCGATAATATCTTATTTAAAAATGGTTAAAGGGTTTAAAAAGAGGTAGTTTTCACACAGTAATAAACATTTTCGGAAAATATCAATGGATAAAAAAATGAAAAAGACTTTAATTTTTTCCACTAGATCTGCACCCAACAATTAAGGGGGGTGTTTTTGGATAGGGGGGAAGCTCCAGGGTCTTAAGGATTTGTTTTCTAGAAGTTCCCTAATTTATCCCACAATTTTATCAAAGGGGTTTCCACCAATATTGTATTTTGTCCTGTCACCGCTATTGGTAGGTGGCAAAAAAAGGGAGTCCCATCCCACCAAACCACTCATCTTTGTGCAGAAAAAAGTTTGATACTAGGCGTTTATATTCCCAAAATAAATTTATTCATTTGTTTAAATACGAAAATGGGATTTAGGGATAACGAAGGTAAATTCTCAAGAAATATAATATTTTGGTATTAAAAGCATTTTATAAAGAAACTATTGGTCTAACCTGAGTTAAACTTTAAAAAACTGTAAGCTTCCTTTGGGGACAAAATTAGTTTTAAAAGGTTGAGCTTTTTTTGGTCAGGTGACCCCCAAAAAAGGAAAAGAATAGTTCCCTTAAAAGGGGGAAAAGGGGTTTTTTTGATTTAGTTATGAAAAAGAAAAATTAAGTCAACACAAGGGATTTAAGGTTTTAATTTTAAATAGAGGGGTTGCAGTTGCGAGCATGTTCTTTAAATTTAAACAAGGCCCTAGAAGGGTTAAAATAAGAAAATATCATCATCAGCAGAGAGAAATAACATGGGTTTGTCTGTATTTAAATTTCCCTGAAATGGGGGGTCTTTTTGAATTAGTTCGGCTAAAGGTTCCATAAGAAGAACAAACAACAAAGGGGAAAAAAAGGCACCTTGACGAGTACCATTGGTTATCTGAAAAGGCTTTGAAAGTATACCGTTGAAGAAAACACGGGCTGAGGGGGGAAGTGTATAAAGATTGAATAGCTTGAAAAAAAAGGCCCCCAAAAAACCAAAATTCTGAAAATTGAAATCAAAAAGTCCATTGTATCCTATCAAAGGCTTTCTCTGCTCCAAAAAAAACAAAGGAAAGGAAAATCCCGGGCTCAAAGTAATGTATAATATCAATTAACCTTTTGATACATCCGGGGGCCCGATGGTCCCCGATTAACCCCACCGGTCGCTTTTTTCAACATAGGCAAAAAAACCCCCCAAGTGATTTGCATCATTTTAGGAATAGTTTAGTATCGGTTTAAAAAAGAAATTGGCGGAAAAAGCTGGAGGTCAGTAGATTTCCCTGGGTTTTGGGGTTTTAACTATAGTAGCTTGCAGCTTTTTTGCAGGCAAAATGCCAGTTGACATACTGGTTACAGAGAGACCGGGAGGGGTTTTAGAACTGCCGAAAAGATGGGGGTTTCATTTGAAAAACCATTTGGGCCGGTGCTTTACCCCAGAAGAGTATGCCTGTTTGCGGATTCCTCCATGAAAAGGGGGCATTTAAATTTATTAGAAGGGGTTTTGGGATAAAATGGAAGATTAAGAGAGGTTAAGAATGATTGAATATCAGATAATATAGGGGGTCTAATAGAAGGATCCATCTTAAGATTTGTTGGGGGGAGTGTAAAATTCCTAAAAGCATCAGCTAGTTTTTGGGGTGTGTTATTTTATTATAGCGTCAAGGGGGAGAGTAAAAGGAAATAGTAGACATATTGTAACGGGGCTTGGTAGTGGTCCGTTTGGGCCCCCGCAACGTGAGTAAGCACGAGGTAGGAATCAAAATAGCCCCCCCCGGTTTTCACCAGAGCACGCCGCAAAACGGGATGATTGTTGCGGCGTTGAGGCTACCAGGTCGTTACCCGAACGTGACCTGCTTGGGCGGCAGCGGAGGTGCATCGAGGTTACAAAAACGTAATCCAAGAATCGAGTCGGTGAGCAGGCAGGATGTCAGGGCCTGGTGGCAATGGTTCGTGGTCGTGGGACAGGCGGGGGTAAGGTCAGGGCAGGCGGCAGAGGTTCGGAGTCGAGAACGTAGGCAACGGTTCTGGTACACGGCAAGGCAACTATATATCAGAACGCTTTTCAAAGGCACAGGGCAACAAAGATTCCGAGCGGGGAAGTGACGTGGGTCCAAAACTTACCTAGAGACAGCGCCCAGGCAATTAGCCAGATTACCGACGCACTGTTCCCTTTAAATCTAACATGATACGAGAAGGCGCGCGGCGCGCTAGGGGGCGCGCATGCGCATTCCAGCCAGCAGGGACGACGGACTGAATGGGAGCGCGGGTTCAGGATTGGGGGGGGGGGGTGGGGGCAGGGGGGGGCGGGGAAAGACGGGACGGTTGCGACCAACGGGAACTGCGACTGTAGCACCGCGGCCGGGCACCGTCCCGCCCCGGGGACCTGTCTCGGGGGGTCACGGGTGCGACCGCAGTCCGTGGACGGCCGCGGCGCAACCCTTTACAGTACCCCCCCCTTAGACCCCTCCTCCTTTTAGGATGCAGAAAGAAAGCCTGAGGAGAGAGGGGTCACGATTGCAGGATGTTGTTTCTGGCTCCCAGGACCTCACCCCTCTGGGTTCGAAGCCCTTCCAATCTTCGAGGAAGAAGCGCTTCCCTCTGGACCGTCTTCATTCCATGATGTCCTTTCCATCAAAAGTTGTCAGCGGATTGGTACCTGGCGGAGCGTTACATTCCTGTGAGAAAAACGGTTCAGGACCAGCGGCTTTAAGGAGGGAGGACATGGAATGTGTTTGGGATCGGAGAGATGGAGGCAAGGAAGGAGAGCTTTTACGTCACCGGGTTAAACTGCGAAGACCTTGAAGGGTTCCGAGGTAAGCGAGGGCCCATTAAAGACTAGGACCTTCAGGTGCACGTACCTCGAGGAGAAGCCAAAACTTTGTCCCTTGGGAGGAATGTTGGGGCAGGTCTCTCCTCTTGCAGCTGAGTCTTCATAAAGGCAGAGGGCCGAAGTAGGAACGTCGCGTCTCCTGCCAGATGGCTTGATATCACGAACTTTGGTCTGTGACAGCGGGGGCCATCCGAATCAGTAGGACGGGGAAGGTGGGGGAGTGCGGGTGGCGGCATAGACTACAAAGGAATGGGAGACGCCGCTGCCTCGAGACGCGATGGTAGTAAGAGAATTCGGCCCAAGGGGAGCAGCTTCGGCCCAGTTGTCCTGACGTGGCATGTTACAAGTGACGAGGTATTCCCCAGAATCTGGTTCACCCGACTCACCTGCCATTGGTAGAGGGTGAGTATTTGCTGACGAAAGTCCAGCTTGACTTGCAGACGGGAGCATAGTGCACGCCAAAATCAGGAAACATTGAACACCGCGGTCGGAGACAATGTTGTGAAGGTAACCCATGAAGTCGGAAAACATGGTCGGAAGAAATGATTAGCTAATTGTGGAGCAGACGGCAGGCCAGGGGAGAGGCTCGAAGGGGACATCGTTCAAGAAACCGGTCTGTAACACCCAGATGACCCGAATTCCCAAGAGGACGGCCTAGGGGAAGGTCAGTGATGAAATCCATGGGCTATGTGCGTTCCGAAGGGTTCGCTGGCTCGGGGCAGTGGATGCAAGAGACCTGCAGGCCTGTGACGTTGTTCTGAGCACATGTGTTACAGTGCGTGCGTTGAAGTCTTGACATCCCAGTGCCAGAGTCGTCCACCAGGTGTGCCGTGAGATCAAAGCGTAGCCCACTTCCGTGCCTCCGGAATGAGCAGCCAGAGAAAAGCTTATGCCCCATTCCAACACCTTCTTCCTGAGTGCCGGCGGCACGAAAGTCTTGCCAGTAGAGGAAGGTTCTGGTGATCTGTGGGAGCCGCGTGAATAACCAACGTTCGGGAGAAATGTTGTGTTGTGACACCGTGTTATTCACTGACACGTCTGAGGCACAGGAGAGGGGTCAGCCTTGACGTTTTCTCAGCAGGTCCTCGAAATGTATGCGAAAGTCGAAACATGAGAAAAAGAGAGGGCGTACCATCAGGGCTTGGCGAGGGTTTCAAGCGCTGGGCTGTCTGAAGTACTAAATTCTTATGGTCCGTAAAGAGTCGATAGGATGGCGAGCCCCCTCCAGCGATGTCGCCACTCTTCCAGGGCTACTTGAGGGCAAGAGTTCCCGGTCCCAATGGCATAGTTCCGCTCTGCGGGGGGTGGGGGGGGGCTGGGGGCGGGGGGGGGGGGGGGGGGGGGGGGGGGGGGAGGGTGGGGAGGGGGGTGGGGGGGACGGCGAAAAGGTCCTTAGAGAAGAACCCACATGGTGAGAATCTTGACCCTTGGGACCTTCTGTGGTGGACCGCCCCTGCCCCCACAGAAGAGCATTCCACATCCAAGGAAAACGGCTTCTCGGGATCAGGCCGGACCAGACAGGTGCAGTGAGAAGCACGTTTTTTAGATCAACAAACGCCCTTTCAAGCTCTGGAGGCCAGCATCTCGGAGTTCGCGTTTTCCTAGTGAGGGCAACTGATAGGAGCCACAAAGTGGGAAGAAGTGGGGATTAAATTGGATGGTAATAATTCGCGGAAGCCCAGGAATGCGCTGGATGGCCCGAGACGACTGGACGAGGCCATTGTAGCACCGCAGAGAGTTTAGCTGGGTCCATCTTCAGGCCTTGGCTGAGACGATTATACGGAGAAAGGGTAGGCTGGTCTGATGGACATATAAACATTTTCTCAGCTTGGCGTACAGTCGATTGCTGCGCAGACGTTCGCAGATCCTGGCGCACTTGGGGCCTCGGTGCGTCTGAAGTCTCCGGGAAGAGGAAACATTTGGTTGTCATCCATGTAACTATAAATCAGGTGTACAAGAGATCCGGTAGACATTCGTTAAAAATTCTTGATAACACTGCTGGAGCGTTGCACGGAGCCCAAAAGGGCAATCACGAGATATTCGACAATGTCCCATCTCGGGTATTAAACGCCGTCTTCTCTCGTCCCCCTCTCGAATTCTGATGAGGTTATCGGTCACCTCGAGATCAACTTGGAAAAACACTTTAGCCCCTGAGGCGTCGAAAAGTTTCTGCGATTCCAGCGGAAGAGGTTGCCGGTTTTTTTACGGTGATTTTATTGAGTCCCGGTAGTCTATATACGGAGGATGGGAACCATCCTTCTTCTGTTCAGAAGAAAAATCCCGGCTTTCCGGCTGGGGAGGAGGACTTACGGAGATACCCTTTCTGCAGGTTCTTCTGTAGTGTAGGCCGACATGGCCTGTGTCTCGGTACGACAGCGGGTAGAACACCTTCCCCGGGCGGTCTGGTTCATGGAAGGAGGAGTCATGGGGCAGTTCGTAAGGCCGTGTGGGTGTGGCGGGCATATCGGCCTCCTTCTCGGAGAATACGTCCCCAAAGTCTGGTACTCAGCCGTAGGCATGGCAGAGGCTCGTGCAATTGGGTGCGGAGAAGTGGTAAGGCAGCGGGGAGTGGTACCTCCAAGCAGAGGTTCTGGCATTCTGGTCCCCAACGCAGTACCTCACCTGTCTTCCTATCCAGTGTTGGGGGCGTGACGTTGCAGCAGGGGAACAAGCCCAATGAGCTCGCCGAGGAAGCACGGGGGACAGAACGTGGAACTGATCTTCTAGCTTATGTAGAGCCCACCGGAGAGTCACTGCCGGGTTATATACTGGATGGGAGCAAGTGAGGAGCTCCCGCTAACCGAGAAATCAGCAAAGGGTTTCTCCAGGGGGACTTACTATCAGGACACGGGTTACAAAGTGGCAGGGATATTAAAGTTCCCGGCTGACCCCGAGTACAGGTAGGCCTGAACTCCGGAACGATAGAACCAGGTCATACCATCACCTTCCACTGGCATTCATCAATTCGGTCGGAGAGGAAGGATACTGCACTAGGGCCGCACTCTCCCACGGCCACCTAGGTGATGAGCGTTTTCCCGGACGCTGTGGACGAAGGGGGCAGATTCTGCGGAAGTGGTCCGGGCTGGCGCAGTAGTAGAGGACTTAGTTCTTGCACGACGGTCGGTTCTGCTCCTACTCCGTTAAGTGGCCGGGTTTCAACTTGCTAGGTTCCCTCCTCCTGGGGCTTCGAGGAGGTGGAATTGGAGAATGCTGGAGTCACAGAGCCAGGTGAAAATACGACGACAGAGGGGTGCAGCCTCTCTTTCTTTTGCAAAGTCTTCCTGCTCTCAGTGAACCTTATATCGATGCGGAGTGGCAAGGTGAATTAATTCGTTCAGGGAGGTCGCCAAAGCGTTCTTTTTACCCATGCTGGACAGACCTTTTTTTGGAAGGTGGCGCAGGAGGCGCATCTGTTCCATGCGAGTCCGATGCCCCCCCCCCTGGTACGGAATTGAACCGCTTAGTCTTCCACAGAGGAATCGCCCTGATGAAGGCTCAGTGGGCGGTCTCGCAGAGGGAAGACACGACGCCGGCTCCTCGAAATCCGAGTGAGGATTTCCTGGAGGAAGGTCTGTAGGTCCGCAGTACAGGGTCGTTCCTTCGTCCCAGAGGGGTGGTTTGCCAAGCCAGGGCCTTCCGGAAAGTAGGCTCACAACGAAGGCCACCTTAGACATCTCGAGGAAGAAACTGGTCGCCATCAGCTCCAGTGCATAGAGCACTTGTGTAATGAACCCCGGCAGAGCTGGGATCCCGGCAAAGCTGGAGTAGAGGGAGCGAAGCTTGGGTCCCTCGGTGGCCAATGGAAGGAACTGGCATTAGTGGACGGAGCCACAGACGGAGGTGGAGACTGCGGCGGGGAGCAAGGAGCTGACGCATCATGGCGGACAGCTGGCCAAAATTGCGGTCCGCTTGTTTGCGATTTGTTGACGAGTGCTGGCAACAATCGTAATATCCGCGATGCTTGGCAGAGGCACTCTTGGTGGTTCCATGGCTGGATCTGTACGGTTATCGGATTTGGTAGTGGTCCGCTGGACCACCGCTAAGCAAGGAGTAAGCCACGCAGGGGAACGGAAATCTAAGTAGCCCCCGATTTTCACCTGAGCCGCCGGAAAGCGGGATGACTTGTTGCGGCGTTAGGTACCAGGTGTTCGTTAACCCACGACGGGATTGTTCTGGGAGGCAGCCGAGGGGCAGCGAGGTACAAAAAAACGTTTAACCAAGAATCGTAGTGGTGAGGAGGGCAGTATGGTCAGGGCCGGCGGCAATGGTGTGGTCGTGGACAGGCGGTAGGTAAGTAGGGCAGTTGGGCAGAGGTTTGGTGTCGAGAAAACGTTAGCAGCAAGGTATGGTTACACGGCAAGGAAAATTATACTTTCTGGAATCTGCTTTCTCAAAGGCATGGCAATAATGATCCAGCGGGGATGTGACGTGGGTCTAAAACTTAAATAGAGACAGCGACCGGCAATTAGCAACAATACCGGCGCATGTCCCTTTAATATCTACTATGAAAAGAGTGCGGCGCGCGCGATAGGGGGCTGCGCATGCGCCATTCGGCAGAGGGACGCGGACCGAACGGAAGAGAGGCGGTCAGGTCGAGGGGAGACGGGACGGATCGCGACCACGGGCGAGACAGTAGGACCCGCGCGGCAACCAGTTCCCCGTCGGGGAACCTGCCTCGGGGGACTCGGGTTGAGACGCGGTCCGGGATCCGAACACCGCGGCGCTACCCGTGTATTACATATCTTAAAGGGGCAAACACTTTCCTAGCCATCAATCTAGAGGGTTTGTTTAAGGAATTATAATAGGACATTTTCAGGCTTCTAGTTTGATTGTCAAAATTGTCTAATAAATGTTCTCTAAGCAGGGCTGTGGAGTCGGCAAGCCAAAGCCCCGACTCCGACTCCTAAATTTCCCAAACCTCCGATCCGACTCCTGAATTGACATACATGGCCGCTTGTTTAAGTGATAACTTTACCTGTTAGTAAAATGGTTAACATCAGGCTGTTTATCCACCTTTGATACAATATATCATGCTAATTTTGGTAGAACAGGACACCGACAAGCAAAAGTTTTGATCTTTTGAACTCTTGTGGGTAGAGTTGAAGAAAAAAGTCTGTTTTTGTATCCAAGTCAGTCTCGCACCAATCTTTGGGAATGTGTGTTGAAGTGACCTGGGATCAGAGTGTGGTCAAGGACATTACCTCGAATCTGATCAGAGCCCAGAAGGTATAGGCTGTGCTGAAAGCCAAAGGTGGATTTCCCAAATACTAACAAAATAATAAAAATTAACATTTAGATTTTTAGCAGCAAAACCAGTAACATGCAGTTACAGGAAAGAATCTAGCAGAAACTAAACAGAGATACATACTTGCAAGTAAAATTTATGTTAGATAGGTTAGATGTCTGTTATATAAAATTCAGTATGCCTTCATGTACAAAGTGTATGTGGATGGTAGTGATATGAGCTGAGTATCAAGTTCAAAACATTGTTAACATTTTGCTTGTCAGTGTAAAATATATTTAGTGATATGACTTTAGTACACAAAAAATGTATAAATTATGCAAAAACACTGTAGGAACATTTGTGGAGCCTCTGAATGTGTTTGAGAAATAGTATTGCTCATCAGATCCTGCATTAGATGACCTCACATCTGATCTAGTAATTTCCAGTCTAGAGAACGGCCTCTCTACACTAACTTTTGTTGGGCAAAGCGGTGACCACAGGGCTAACATCTCTAACAATGTTGGGGTATAAAGGAATTGCCTCAGCCACAGTCAGTTTTGATGAATGGTTAAACTCCTTTTCTTTGAAAGCAGGAGAAAAATTTAGCTGAAATCTGTTTGCCATGGGAAGCAGAATCTTTCCCCCTGGACAGCGCTTTGCCAGCTCCGATGTCATCAATAACAATCTCAGGATAAGGCTGTAGATATGGGAGCAGCAGCACTGGCCGGACCCTATTCCTCTTGCTCTTTACACTGCATCGAACTAACTGGAACAACTAATTATATTTTTAGGAGTCAGAGTTCGGTCATTTTATGCGAGTCTGACTCCTGCAAAATAGCACCACTCCGACTCCACAGCCCCTGTCTCTAACGGGCCACTGCTAGGCTTGATAAAGTTCTTGATGGTTAGTCTGGGTGGGTGTTTGTTTCTGTTTAGTTGCTGAAGGCCGATTAGGTTTAGTAATGAGATCCTCCCATTTTTGTCCCAAGTCTATGTTTTTTAATTTTAGAGGATAACTGTATTAACATGCCTCGAATGTAGGCTTTATGGGCATTCCAGAGAGTAAATGGATTAGTGGTGAAATGATGGTTCAAAGTAAAATATTGATTAAGGTGGTCTAGTATCTCTTTTTGATGGGAAGGATCAGATAGGATTTTAACATTATTTCTCCAAGAAATGGAGCAGGGCCAATGCAGTTAGTTTTAAGGGACATTATAATAGGAGCATTGTCAGACCAGGAGATGATGCTGATGTCACATCTCTTTATATTCTGTAGAACCCATCTGTCCACTAAAAACATGTCAATTCTAGAGTAAGACTGGTGTCTAGCAGAGTAAAAAGTATAATCTCTCTCAGATGCATGAAAACATCTCCACACATCATAAAGGGAGGCTTGTGATGTCCATTGATGCAGATGTCTGTAGACAGGCGGGTTCTGAGCAGAAGAGTCTACATTAGCATCAGAAACCATGTTAAAATCCCCGCAAAAAATAAAGGTTCTTTGTGATAGTTTTTTTTCTTTTTTAAAAGTTTTATTTATAAATCTAAGTTGTCTAGAGTTGGGGGCATATAAGTTAACAATGGTGTATTACGCATTATTTAATTCGCAAATCAGTATAATAAATCGGCCACACGGGTCAATGATTTGGTTAAGAAGATGAAAAGTGATTGTTTCTTTAATGGCTATCGCCACACCTGCTTTTTTCTTATCTGTACAGGAAAAAATAAGATGTGGATATTGTTTGTGATGAAGTCTATGAGTATCGCACATGATTAAATGTGTTTCCTGCAAACAAAGAATATCATCTTGAAGCTTAAGAGCCTCTTTCCATATCATTGAACGTTTAAAGGGGCTATTGAGACCCCTAACGTTCATTGAGACAACGTTTAAAGTCATCAGGGGGTGAAATCACAGCTAAGAATGAATACATCCTAGTACATAATAGACATATGCCCTGAACTGAAGAGAAGCAGCTCGGGGATACCGATGTGACCGGGAAAAAGGGGAGAGGGAAGGGAGCTAGGGTAGCAAACAAAAAATTAGTAATAGCAAACATAAGTTGGCAGCTAAATACTGCGCAAACTCCAGGGGCAGAGAATTTGCAAAAAAGGACCATTAGAAAAGAAAACAGCAATAATATGCGAAACCTGATGCCCTTGGCAAGAATAGGAAGAGCAAATAAACATTCAGTAGATAACTAATTTCACTACAGTAGACTACTTCCTGGGTAATTTGGAGACGGACGGGGTGGCAGATGAAGCAGGAACATCCAGAGGCACAATACCCCATTTGAGAAGTAATTTGTGGCCTTCTTTTGGGAAAACAAGAACCTGACTTTTTCCTTCATTTTGGAGTATGATCCTTGTTGGGAAGCTCCATAGGTATGGTATGTTATTGTGACGAAGAGCCGCAGTAATTGGAGCAAATCTTCTTCTTGCGGATAAAGTGTACTGGGATAAGTCAGCAAAAATCTTTACAGACGTGTAGGGACTAGGAAGCCGGTTGAGTTTTCTTGTTGCTTGAAGGATATGTTCTTTGGTATTATAGAAATGTATTCTAGCCAAAACATCACTAGAAGCATGTTCAGATAATGATCTAGGTCTTCGGAGTCGGTGAGCTCTATCAATAATCAGTTCATATTTGGAACAATTTGGAAGGAGAGCTTTAATAAGGCATTGCAGGTAGTGTTGAAGTTCTGAGTTAGGAACCGTGTCCCGTATGCCTCTGAATTGAGGTTATTTCTTCTACTTCTGTCTTCGAGATCCACCATCTTTAGTTTGAGTTTGTCTAGCTCATCTTCCATATTGTTGTGTGCTGTTTCGGACTGGGGTGCCTAGGGCCCACAGGTAGAGTTCACTCTAGGGGCCCATCAATTGAGTTTTTATGGGCCCACCAGTGTAGTTTATTTTAGGGGCCCACCCCACAGCTCCTATAAATGTCTGTAGATGCCTCCTATACTCTGCCTTTTGCTTTTTGCCTCTCTTTCTTTGCTTTTTTGCCTCTTTTGAGAATTTATATGGAGTTAAAAAAAAAATTAGGTCTACCTTGCTCAGGGGCCCACCGGGGGTTTCCTCTATTCCCCTGTGGGCCAGTCCGAGCCTGGTTGTGTGCGTTGACAAGTTCATTATGAGCCGAAAAATCCCCCCTTTTTTCCCCCTCCCCCGTGGGAACTCTTCTCCCAACCCCTAAAACCCTTAGCTTTCTTGGGGTTAAAGGAGGATTGCAAAGAAATTGAAAGGAGGTCCCGGGCCACCATCATTTTTTTTCGAAAGGGAAAAGGGGACATATCTTAATCCGCAACTGGAAAGAATCTAGTGAGTCAGGAATGTGATCTTCTCAAAGGCTCAGAGAATCAGAAGTCGTATGTGAGTCCAAAGAAGTATCTGAGAGTTTGGCTTTTTTTTTTGACGGGACATTGCGGTGGACCTTGAGCTGTTTAGAAAGTGGACCCATTTTTCCCTCCTATTTGAATGAGTGGGGTTAAGTTGGTGCCACCCCCTTTTCAGTGAAGAAGGGGGTTTTAGTTCTTTTTATGGGTTTGATAAAGAAGGGGTTTCCCAATTCCAAAAAAGTTCAAAAATAAGATTCGGGCGATGGGGGGAAAATTTTTGTGGATGATTGCCGGTGACCACCCCATCCCGCCCCCCAAAGTGGTAGGGGGCCACCGTGAGGAAAAAAGTAATAAGATTTAAATGATTTCCCTTTGTCTTTTTGTTTTTTCGGGGGCCCTTTTAAATGAAAACATATACACTAAGTTTTTGTAAAAGGAATGGGTGCAGTTAAATAATTGAGCTCAGGGCCACTGAAAATCAAAAGGCCACTGAAATTTGGAGTGGTTGTCGCTAAGCCAAGGGCATAATATAGTAATTGGAAAAATCAAACATAATGTCTAGTGAGACAGACAAATGTTATGTGTTTTAGACAGTTGTGAATAGTAGATGGTATGTTACACTGGAAAATTTACAGCACCTTATATGTAAGAGTCATACTGGACAGGTTTTATTCTGTGTTAGTAGAATAAAATAAAATGTTTAACTCAGTGATACGATGAGGAGGAAGAGTGAAATCTCTGAGAAAGATATGCCTGCAAGAAAGGGGCAGCACAATAAAGGAGGGGGGGGGGTGGATAAGTGTAGGGGAGGGAGCTAGAAGATGTATCTAAAAGGGGATGGGGGGGACTACTCCAAGAGGGAGAGGTGTGGTTAGAACATACTAGAATACAATAGGAGGGGGGGAGGGAGATTAATGCTGTTGAGACCAGTTTATGCCAGAAATGAACTGCTAAGTAAAGCTTGGCAATCGTACTTTATCTTTTAAACTAGATATAGGAGGAAAGACATATAAAGTTAAGTGTGAAAAAATCAAATTGTCAGTAGATGGCAGCAATGACAATTGGCCCAGAAAAACCAAATCTTTCTAGAACTTGAAATGCAAATGTCCATTGTATCCTATCAAAGGCTTTCTCTGCATCCAAAGAGAGAAGCAGAGAAGGAACTCCACGGGACTCAATGTAATGTATAATATCAATTAACCTTCGAGTAGCATCCGGGGCCAGATGGTCCTTGATTAACCCCACCTGGTCAGCTTTGATCAACATAGGCAAAATATCCACCAAGTGATTAGCAATCATTTTAGCGAATAGTTTAGTATCGGGATTTAACAAAGAAATTGGACAGAAATTAGGTGGGTAAGTATATTTCCCTGGTTTTGGAATCGTAACTATAGTAGCTTGCAGTATTTCCGAAGGTAAAGTGCCCGTTGACATAGACAAGTAACAGAGATCGACCAGGTGAGGGTTCAGAACTGCCGCAAAAGATGGGAGGTATTCGTTTGATAAAACCATCAGGACCCGGTGCTTTACCTCTAGGAAGAGTATGCACTGTATGTGAGACTACTTCCAGTGAAAACAGAATGTTAAGTTTATCTAGAAGGTTTGGGGATAAGGATGGGAGGTTAAGAGAGGTTAAGAATAGGGATGAGTGATACTATCGACAAAAGTTGAAATCGGCACGGTTTTTAAGCTTGTTGGAATTTTCCGTTTACGCGATAGTTTAGGTGAATATCTTATAGATAATCATTTAATATTGCGCCTTTTTTGGCGTTTCCTGTAATTTTGGTTGCCAGCCAATCAGCTCTGAGGATAGAGGGGGGTGAGGAGGATGTATGTCACCACTTGGCGGTGTATGGATCTCATTGTCTGCAAAAATCACATGTCTTCGTTTTATGTATGCAACTCTATTTCCGGATCAGCCTCATTCTTTCACTGTCTCAGTACAGAGCAACATGTCTCGCTGCCTGTCCCAATAGCTGTTGTCACAGCTCAGAGAGACGGTCTTTTTTTATACAGAAATCCATCCTTGTAGCTGTGAAGCTTAGGGTATAGCTAGATTAGAGAATGTTACTTCTTATTTAGTTAGAGAGAGACTTGTAAAGAAGACATAGTGCTGTGTGCAGCTGCGGGGGAGAGAGAGGGGGTCGGAAAGTAGGGGGGATTTTGTGTAGCCCAGCCTGTCCTCTCCTGAACTGGCATTGAAAGTTTTGCAGTTCTATTGAAGTCCCTGCGTCTCAGTTTTGCGCAAATTCCTCACTTGTATTCACATTGGGTTACAGATATTTTATAGTAACTTGTGCCTGATGTCAGTGTGTAAAACTGCCATACTGTATGTCATTCGTATAAGTTTTCAATATTTGTATATTGCCATCCGTGCGTCTCACTTTGTCGCAAATAGCCACCTTCTATGCAAATTTGGTTACAAATATTTTATTTTAACTGGTGCCTGTTTTGAGCCCTGGAATAACATCATATCTAATTCATATAACATTTAAAGAGTTCTATTGCAGTCCCTGAGTCTCAGTTTTCGCGCCTGTTGTCAGTGGTGCCAAAACAGCCATATTTAATCCATATAACTTTTAAAAAGTTCTATTGCAGTCCGTGCATCTCAGTTTGGCGCAAATAGCTCACTTCTATGCAAATTTGGTTACAGATATTTTATAGTAACTCTCGCCTGTTGTCAGTGGTGCCAAAACCGCCATATTTAATCCATAATACACAATCTGTATATACCCGCATACAAGATTAAACATACTCCAATGTTGCTTAAATATTTTTTTTTAAATAATTTTTTATTGAGAAGAAAAGTACACTCAATGCAGAATCAACCATAGATGTCACATCATAGATTTAACATATGTCTCTTATCTGTACAGGATGTGAAAGCACAATTTTCACCGATATTCTTCTCCATTTTTCAATAATAATAAAACCACAAACCTTATCTCTAAACAAATTATCAGTTGTCGTATCTCAAGATTTATCTCCACATCGCCGATTAGGGCCTCCCCCTGCCCTTGTAGATTACCCTCCATCTTGGTCATCCTAAAAGCATGAGTAATTGCCATAAAGACCCCCCCTTCAGGTAAGGTCCCCTATCTCCAGTCTACTCAATGAACCAGCCATTTTTCCCCGGAGGTAGTAGCAGGAGGTGCGGAAATGATCACTTCTACGCAAATTTGGTTATAGATATAGTAACTCGCGCCTGTTGTCAGTGGTGCCAAAACTGTCATATTTAAACCATATAACATTTAAATAGTTCTATTTCACTCAGTGCTTCTGGGTTAGGGCCAAATAGCGCACTTGTACGATAGTTTGTTGAAAACTATCAATTGCTAGTTCTACTGGGCAGTTGTAAATCTTAGGGACTGAAGGAAGAACACTGTTGATTTGGTGTTACGGTTCTTCCACCAGAACGCATTTCACAGGTATTCAGTAGAAACAATTCTGTTTCTAATCCTAGTTGGCCATTGGAAATTAGAGGGATTTAAGAATATCTGTGATCTGCCGTTTTTGCAGTACAGTTTCTCAATAAGAGACTGTGAAAAACTCTTCCTTACCTTTTAAATTTTTATCTTTCTGAACATGGAGCGAACTACAGGTGGTAAGCGAGCAAAGAGGGGTGTATGACATGGAGGTAGAGGTAGGAGAGAAGGTGCTCCTTCCAGTGCTGGTGACAACATGCAAGCCAGCGCATTGTCGGTTGCAGGACCGTCAGGCCTGTCATCGCTGGGTCGGTGCCCTGCGAATCTCAGTGACGAACAGCGTCGCCAATATGTTCTTCAGTAGTTAACGCAACCTGCATCCAGCAGTTTTGCCTCCTTGTCCTCCCAGTCATGGCCACAAATGTAGTCATCATCATCATCAGCATCCGTCCAACATGAAGCGAAGGCAGCCCAAATATCAACTCATGTGGATAATCCATTTTCTGAAGACCTCTTTGATGACAAAATGCGGTTGGGGTCAGAAGGCATTTCAAAAGATCAAGAGGCCAAAGAGGATGATTTTGTTTGCTCTCACGCCCAATCGCTGATGCCATCAGAGGAGGAGAAGGAAGCTGGTTAGTCGGCACAAATCCTGAGCGGCCGGCAACGCCTTGCAGCACCTGTGGCTTGTAGCCCGCAGCTCCAGGATGTAGAATTTCAGGACAAGGAAGTCACCTGTGTTAATGATGATGATGATGACATTGCGGATCCAATGTGGTCTTTTTAGCAGAGTTTGCTTGCCAGCGCTTCATCACTGGACTAGAAGGAAGACGATGGGGTAGTGTCAGCACGGGCCAGGCTTCAAAAAGGGAGAGGACGGTTGTACAACTCCGCTGAGATTATTCCACCAGCCATGATCAGCGGTGGCAGCGGAAACACCGCTCCTCGCTTATCGCCATCGAAAAGGCCCAGGACCTCTGAAGCCTGGGCCTTTTTTGATCAAGCCTCTGATTCACCCAGCGATGTCATATGCCGCCTTTGCCGTAAATGGATCAGTAGAGGGTAGAATCTTAGGTGTTTAACCACCACCAACATGTCTAGTCACATGCAGCGAATGCATGAGTTGAAATGGAGGGAACACTTGGCTAAAAAAGGCCACACTGGTCCTGGGCTTCCAGCCACTGCCACACCCTCTGTCTCCTCCTCCTCCGCCACTTCCAAGACCAAGCGTTCCTCTGCTGCCCATGTCTCTTAGCGTCATGAGCAAGGATCAGCCTCTGCTTCAGCCTCCACCGTTGCCTGAGTACCACCAGCACCAACAGAGACGCAGCCTACCCCTTCTCCTTCCACCAGCAGGGCCGTTCCTAGGTGCGGGCGAGGCGGGCGATCGCGCGGGGTGCCGAAGCTCCGCTCACCCGAGGGGGGCGCCGCCCGGCTTGCCCACTCGGAGAATAGCCCCTGGCTCTGCGTGGCCGTTTGATAACAGCCGTGCAGAGCCACTCAGCAGCTGCACGCTCTCGCTGTGCAGGTACAAGGGAGGAGGCGGGACGGATCGTTCCCGTCCTAACTCCTCTCCCGTATCAGCGTCGCAGGGGGCGCACAGCTCTCACCGCGCTCTCTGCAACGCTCGATCTCCTTGGCTGGCAGCTCTGCCGCCGAGGAGATCTCTGGGAGCTGCGTGACAGCGTAAGCGGCGTGGTGACGTCACGCCGCTTACACTGCTCTGCAGCTCCCGGAGCTGGATGCGGGACCGTGGTCTGGTAAGTAATTTTTTTTAATTTTATAATTAGCTACAGGGGAATCTACTGGCTACAGGGGGCATCTATTGGCTACAGGGGCCTCACTGGCTACAGGGGGGCATCTACTGGCTACAGGGGCGCTTCTACTGGCTACAGGGGCGCATCTACTGGCTACAGGGAGCATCTACTGGCTTCAGGGAGCATCACCTGGCTACAAGGGGGAATCTATTGGCTACAGGGTGGCATCTACTGGCTAAAGGGGGCATCTACTGGCTACAGGGGCGCATCTACTGGCTATAGGGGCGCATCTACTTGCTCCAGGGGGCATCTACTGGCTACAGGGGGGCATCTACTGGCTTCAAGGGGGCATCTACTGGCTACAGGGGCATCACCTGGCTACAGGGGGCATCTACTGGCTACAAGGAGGCATCTACTGGCTACAGGGGGGCATCTACTGGCTACAGGGGAATCTACTGGCTACAAGGGGGGCATCTACTGGCTACAGGGTGCATCTACTGGCTACAGGGGGGCATCTACTGGCTTCAGGGGGCATCTACTGGCTACAGGAGGGCATCTATTGGCTAAAGGGGGCATCTACTGGCTACAGGGCGAATTTATTGGCTACACGGGGGGCATCTACTGGCTACAGGGGGGCATCTACTGGCTTCAGGGCGGCATCTACTGGCTACAGGGGGGCATCTACTGGCTTGAAGGGAGCATTTACTGGCTACAGGGGGGCATCTACTGGCTTCAAAGGAGCATCTACTGGCTACAGGGGGGCATCTACTGGATACAAAGGGGGCATCTCCTGGCTACAGGGGGCATCTACTGGCTACAGGGGGGAATCTATTGGCTACAGGGGGGCATCTACTGGCTAAAGGGGGCATCTACTGGCTACAGGGGCGCATCTACTTGCTACATGGGGCATCTACTGGCTACAGGGGGCATCTACTGGCTACAGGGGGGGGGCATCTACTGGCTTCAGGAGGCATCTACTGGCTACAGGGGCATCACCTGGCTACAAGGGGGGCATCTACTGGCTACAAGGGGGGCATCTACTGGCTACAAGGGGGGCATCACCTGGCTACAGGGGGCATCTACTGGCTACAGGGGGGCATCTACTGGCTACAAGGGGGGCATCATCTGGCTACAGGGGCCATCTACTGGCTACAGGGGGCATCTACTGGCTACAGGGGGCATCTACTGGCTACAGGAGCATCTACTGGCTACAGCGGCATCTACTGGCTACAGGGGGGCATCTACTGGCTAAAGGGGGCATCTACTGGCTACAGGGGGAATCACTGGCTACAAGGGGGCATCCACTGGCTACAGGGGGGCATCTACTGGCTTCAGGGGGCACATACTGGCTTCAGGGGGGGCATCTACTGGCTACAGGGGGGCATCTACTGGCTTCAGGGGGGCATCTACTGGCTACAAGGGGGCATCTACTGGCTATAGGGGGACATCTACTGGCTATAAGGGGGAATCTACTGGCTATAAGGGGAATCTACTGGCTACAGGGGGGCATCTACTGGCTACAGAGGGGCATCACTTGCTACAAGGGGGGCATCACTGGCTACAGGGGGGCATCTACTGGCTTCAGGAGGCATCTACTGCCTACAGAGGGGCATCACTTGCTACAAGGGGGGCATCACTGGCTACAGGGGGGCATCTCATGGCTTCAGGGGGCATCTACTGGCTACAGGGGGGCATCTATTGGCTAAAGTGGGCATCTACTGGCTACAGGGGGGCATCACTGGCTACAGGGGGAATCTACTGGCTACAAGGGGGCATCTACTGGCTACAGGGGGCATCTACTGGCTACAAGGGGTGCATCACCTGGCTACAGGGGGCATCTACTGGCTAAGGGGGGAATCTACTGGCTACACGGGGCATCTACTGGCTACCGTTGGGCATCTACTGGCTACAGGGGGCATCTACTGGCTACAGGGGGGCATCTATTGGCTAAAGGGGGCATCTACTGGCTACAAGGGGGCATCACTGGCTACAGGGGAATCTACTGGCTACAAGGGGGGCATCTACTGGCTACAGGGGGGCATCTACTGGCTTCAGTGGGCATCTACTTGCTACAGGGGGCATCTACTGGCTACCGGGGGGCATCTACTGGCTACAAGGGGGGCATCTACTGGCTACAGGGGGACATCTACTGGCTATAAGGGGGCATCTACTGGCTACAAGGGGGCATCTACTGGCTACAAGGGGGCATCACTGGCTACAGGGGGGCATCTACTGGCTACAGGGGGGCATCACTAGCTACAAGGGGGCATCACTGGCTACAAGGGGGGCCTCACTGGCTACAGGGGGGCATCTACTGGCTATAAGGTGGCATCTACTGGCTATAGGGGGCATCTACTGGCTATAAGGGGGCATCTACTGGCTACAGGGGGCATCTGCTGGCTTCAGGGGGCATGTACTGGCTCCAGGGGGCATCTACTGCCTATAAGGGGGCATCTACTGGCTACAGGGGGCATCTACTGGCTACAGGGGCATCTACTGGCTACAGGGGGGCATCTACTGGCTACAATGGGGCATCTACTGGCTACAGGGGGGCATCTACTGGCTACAGAGGGCATCTACTGGCTACAATGGGACATCTACTGGCTACAGGGGGGCATCACTGGCTACAGGGGGAATTACTGGCTACAGGGGGGCATCTACTGGCTACAGGGGCATCTACTGGCTACAAGGGGGGCATCTACTGGCTACAGGGGGGCATCTACAGGCTACAGGGACATCTAGTGCTGATAAAGTGAGGCGTCTAAGATGTTTGTTTTGTATATTCTACAGTGAAGAATCGAGGCTGGGAAAAGACGTCATGGTGTCTGGGACAGATGGAGATGAAGAAGAGAAAGAGACCAACTCTTCAGAGACGTCTCCTGAGAGTCACTAGATATAACTTTACTGTAATCACTTATATGTCTGCAGAGCCTGTGTTCAACTGGTATCTAGCACTGTATGGTCACTGTATGGGGTAATATAGGTTGTAGTATAATGGTTTATATTCAGTAATGGTCAGTTTGTATTATTCGGTCACTATGTGCTGATGATATGTGGTCATGGTGTGACAGTATTATTTGGTCACTATGTGGTCCCGGTGTCACAGTATTTGGTCACTATGTGCTGGTTATATGTGGTCTTAGCAGGACATTGGCATTCTTAGTCTGGGATTCTGGTTATGTGTAGCAGTGTTCTTTTTGGTAACTGTATGACTATTATTTAGTAGTTTTATACCTAGCACATTGTGGTAAAGCTTTTTGTATATTTTAGATTTGGTTGATGGTGATGCAATGTGTCTCATTGTGGCGCATTATGTTACGTGGGGGGGGGGCGAAATTTCTTCACCTCGCCCTGAGTGCAATTTAGCCTAGGAACGGCCCTGGCCACCAGGTTGACCGGGACGGCGTAGAGCGGCCAGTGGAGCAGCCCGCCGTATGTCGACGGGGGTTGGGAGCAGAAGAAACACTTCAAGCCAAACCATTCCAAAGCCAAAAGCCTGAATGTTGGTATTGCCAGGCTTTTGGCTTTGGAAATGTTGCCTTTCTGTCTGGAGGATACAGATGGGTTTCGCCACGTCATGACCCTTGCCTGCCCCCAATACCAGATGCCAAGCAGGCATTTCTTTTCCTGAAAAGCTGTCCCTGCCCTCGCCAGCCACGTTTCATCTAAAATCTGCAGCGTGTTGTCTGCATCTGTGTCCGGCAAAGTCCATCTGACCACCGATACATGGACTAGTAAGCACAGTCAAGGCCACTATATCTCTGTGACAGCTCATTGGGTGAGCTGGGTGGATGTCTCTGGTGGTGACGGTGGCTCTCAGGCTCGCCGCACGCTTTTCAAAACCGCAGAGATGGTGCAGGGTTCTTTCCCCCAAGGTCCATGGGTAGCATCACGTGCCTAGAAAAACCAGGCCATGTTGAAATTAATCTGTCTTGGAGACCGTCAACACACAGGTCAGGAGCTGTGGACGGCTCTCCGCAATGAGACGGTGGCTGGGTGACAAGAACCTTGTGCCAGGCAAGGTGGTGTGCGATAACGGGGAAAATCTCCTGGCCGCCCTTAAAATTGGTAGGCTGGAGCACATCCCTTGCCTGGAACACGTCATGAACCTCGTCGTCCGGAAATTTCTAAAGCGCTACCCGGGTCTGGACTGCCTGCTGAGGAAGGCTCGAGGTCTGAGCTCACACTTCCGCCATTCACACCCTGCTTTGTCCCGGCTGGCTGCATTACAGCGTCAGCTTGGCCTCCCCATCAACCGTCTCATTGTTGACGTGGCAACACGCTGGAGTTCCACCCTCCACATGCTCCAGCGATTGTGGCAGCAGCGTAATGCCATTACGCAATATGAAGTGGCGCATGGCATGACGAGCAGCGGTGCGGACCTCGGGGTGTTGAGCCACCGAGAGTAGAGGCAGGTGAAAGAGCTCTGCACCATCCTTGTGAGTTTTGAAGAAGCCACCAAAATGGTCAGTGCGGACAATGCCCTTGTCAGCATGAGCATTGTGGTGATCTTAGTTCTGGAACACGTGTTGGACACTCTGAAACAGCAGGTCCCTGAGACGGACACAGAGCCTTACTCTCCTTCGGATCCAGAAGGCCCGACAGTTTCACAACTGTATCGGTCTTCGTTAGGTGGTGGTTCGGGGTCCAGGGATGGTGCACAGCTGGAGGATTCATTACAGACAAACGCATCCGGCTTTCCACTGACAATGTGGATCGTTTGACTTTCATCAAGATGAATCAGACATGGATCTCTGATGATGTTGTGAACCTAGTTGCCAAGGTCACCGATTAGTTGCCGTTCTACTTCACATTCCTCTTCCAAAAGAAATGGTCCTCTTGAAAAAATAATTTTTGAAATGATAATTTCTTACTGCAGTTTTTATTTTGAGTGCCCAAAACATAATTTTGCTGGTTTTGCATCTAGGAGACTGTAAAAGACACCAATTGTACATGGTTTCACGAAAAAAATGTATTCCATTTACTCACTTTTTTTAATTTTAAGCTCTGTCAATGGTTTTGGGGCCATGGTGCTGTGAAAAACAGCTATAATCCAGGTCCTTTGCAACTGAAATGTGGTTTCTAACTGAATTTCTTCCTCACAATTTTAGTGGCTGAGAGGTCATTTTTATAATTTTTGGGGGCATGGTGCTGTGACATACAACTATACTACAGGCCCTATTGTAAAAAATTTGGTTTCTAACAGGTATTTGTTCTTCACAATTGTCAACAGTGGTCGAAGAGTCATGTGTTGAATTTTTGGGGGCTTGAAGCTGTCAAAAACGGGAATAGGTAGGACACTGTTAATGGACACATATTGCAAAGTGACTTGTTTTTGCAAGATTTTTAACATAAAAGCAATCACTGAACAGAGACAACCCCTTTCATATGATTAAAAAAATGAGAAACAAAGACGTGGTGGGATTCCATCCTATTTTAAAAATGTGTTTTCTAGAATTAAACTACTAAAAAACTTGCATTTACAAAATAGCTGATAAAAATATTCCTCTGAATTGTACAAGGGAGGTACAGTAATCACTGATAAAAGACTTGAACAGATGTAGGTTATTCAGAGGACATGGACTATGGAGCACATTCGCCACCCCAAGAACAGACAATTTCCTCCAGCACGTTGAGTAAAACGAGAAAAAGAAAGCCAAGAAAAGGGACCTGAGTGGAACAGAAGCGTCAACCACCAGCATTTCCAAGTGAAGCTCAATTGGTCCGCACTCATACGGAGGGGTGAGCGCTCTCATAGAGACCGAAATTTCTCAAGCGCTACCCAGGTCTTGACTGTGTACTGAGGAAGGCTGGAGGTCTTAGCTCACACTTCCACTTCTGCACTCTGGTTCGGCCCAACTGTTTTCATTGATGCGTCATAGGGACATTTTTGCCGTGTTAAAAGATGACGGACGCCAGGCCATGGCTCTCACCGCACCCACTGTAAGTCCGGCCCTGCTAGCTGAACCCACTGTTAATAGATGATGGACGCCAGCCCTGGCTCTGACCGCACCCACTGTAAGTCCAGCCCTGCTAGCTGAACCCACTGTTAATAGATGACGGATGCCAGCCCTGGCTCTCACTGCACCCACTCTATGTCTGGCCCTGCCACCTGAACCTCCATGATCCACGTTCCCAGCCTCTCCCTCCATGATCAGTAATTTCCCTCAACCCACTTGACAGTAGAATGCAGGAATCTCAGACAGGCCTTGTTAACCTACTGGGGACATCTGTTTCGTTTGCTTCACGTTCTAATGTCACAGTGGAACAACGTCACCAACGTGCCAGCAGTAGAATGAAAAGTAGCTGTAGCAGCAGCAGCATTGGAAAACTTGTTATTACAAATGGTTTATTTGTTATTGCAAATTTTTCTGCTGATGGTCCATAAGGGCACCTGTGCGCGTTTTGGGGTCATGCTGCGGTCCAGCACAGGGATAGTCAATGTCCAGTTCAACTAAAATGGTGGTTCAAAGACTACTTTCTTCTGGCACTTTTTAATCTGTGGGTCATGCAGGTTTGGGGGTCATGCTGTGGTACAGGACAGGGATAGTCAATGTCCAGTTCAACTAAAATGGTGGTTCAAAGACTACTTTCTTCCGGCACTTTTTAATCTGTGGGTCATGCCGGTTTTTGGGTCATGCTGTGGTACAGGACAAGTATAGTCAATGTCCAGTTCAACTAAAATGGTGGTTCAAAGACTATTTTCTTCTGGCATTTTTTGATCTGTGCGGCATGCAGGTTTAGGGGTCATGCTGTGGTACAGGACAAGTATAGTCAATGTCCAGTTCAACTAAAATGGTGGTTCAAAGACTACTTTATTCTGGCACTTTATGATCTGTGGATCATGCAGGTTTAGGGGTCATGCTGTGGTACAGGACTTGGATAGTCAAGGTCCAGTTCAACTAAAATACTGCTTCAATTAATACTGCCTTCTGGCACTTTGTGATCTGTGGGTCATGCAGCTTTTTGGGTCATGCTGCAGTCCAGGACAGGGATAGTCAATGTCCAGTTCAACAAAAATGGTGGTTCAAAGACTACTTTCTTCTGGCACTTTTTAATCTGAGGTTCTATCAAGGGCATCTTTGCTGGTTTTGGGGCATGCCGCTGTAAAAGAAACCAATAGTAAAGGTCTTATTGACAAAAAGCTTATTTGCCACGCTTCAAGGCCATCAAAATGAACAGCGGTTACTGGGTGTCCACCCTCCTTGATCCACGTTCCAAATCAAAAGTCAGCAATTTCCTTCAACCCACTTGACAGTAGAATGCAGGAATTTGACACAGGCCTCACTGACCAACTGGGGACATCTGTTGTGTCAGCTTCACGTTCTAATGTCACGGTGGTACAACGTCATCAACATGCCAGCAGTAGAATGTCAATTAGCCGTAGCAGTAGCAGCAGCAGCAACAGAAGCAAGATTGGAAAAATAGTTTTTTAAAATAGTCAATTTCTTATTGGGAATTTTTATTCTGAGGGTCCATAAAGGCATTTTTTGGTGGTTTTGGGGTCAGGCTACTTTAAAATGGATGCCAGGGGTGGCAATAGGGCAGTATTCCTGCCAGGGGCCGGAATAAAAAAGGTGCCCTGTGATATGTTAAAAATAGGAAGTAGTAATGGGTGGGCACCCAATTTGATTTAGCTACATGTGGCCATGAAACGGTTAATAGATGACCCTGGCTCTTACAGCACCGACTGTAACTATGGCCCTGGCAGCTGAATCTCTGCGTTCCCCGTTGGGACGTTCTTGCTGCCACCAGCACCACATATATGACAAGTTGTTGGTCCTTGGTGCAAAAAGTGATAGGGGTCTCCTGCCAGTTCCCATGTGCCATTTCCAATACCGGTGTCTTGTTTTGTGTGAAAGGGGCCCCGTAGCAGCTGCTACCGCTGTACCTGCTGTGGCTACGCCGTCCTCATGTTTTCGGTTAGCCATTGAACATAATGAATTATTTTAGCCTGTGAATTTTATTCTGTGACTTTTAAAGCATAATTGTCTTGCCTAAGCTGTAGCACATATCCAGTTTACTGTTGTGGATGTTAATTCCAGCTTCTCCTCACGTGTTTGAGTGTAAGAATGAAGCTGTTGTCCCTCTCCCATAGACTTTAATGGTCATCGGCGATTATCGACTATCGGCTATCAACATGATAATTCCCGATATAGACTATCGACCCAATAACGATTATTGATGTAATCACTCATCACTAGTTAAGAATGATTGAATATCTGATAATATAGGGGGTCTAATAGAAGGATCCATCTTAAGATTATATAGTGTAGTGTAAAAATCGCTAAAAGCATCAGCTATAGATTGGGGGTGTGTTATTTTATGAGAGCTATCAGGGGAGGTAAGATAGGGAATAGAATATTTATGTCTCAAAGGGGCAACTCTTCCGGCCATCAAGCTAGAGGGTTTGTTTAAAGAATGTTAATATGACATTTTCAGGTTTCTAGTTTGGTTGTCAAAAATGTCTAATAAATGTTCTCTAAGGGCCTGCCTAGCTTAATAAAGTTCAAGATGGTTGGTCTGGAAGGCTGTTTGTTTTTGTTTAATTTCTAAGGCTGATAGTTTAGTAATGAGATCCTCCCATTTTTGTCCCAAGTCTTTGTTTTTTAATTTTAGAGGATAACTGTATTAAATTGTCTCGAATGTAGGCTTTATGGGCATTCCAGAGAGTAAATGGATTAGTGGTGGAATGATGGTTCAAAGTAAAATATTGATTAAGGTGGTCTAGTATCTCTTTTTGATGGAAAGGATCAGATAGGATTTTAACATAATTTCTCCAATTAATGGGGCAGGGCCAATGCAGTTGGTTTTAAGGGACATTATAATAGGAGCATGGTCAGACCAGGAGATGATGCCGATGTCACATCTCTTTATATTCTGTAGAACCCATCTGTCCACTAAAAACATGTCAA
Organism: Phyllomedusa bahiana; assembly: GCA_025379985.1. NCBI lineage: Eukaryota > Metazoa > Chordata > Amphibia > Anura > Hylidae > Phyllomedusa > Phyllomedusa bahiana. The sequence continues at coordinate 9,642 of JAODAL010037171.1, read as the reverse complement.
TTCTAGAGTAAGACTGGTGTCTAGCAGAATAAAAAGTATAAAATCTCTCAGACGCATGAAAGCATCTCCACACATCAGATGTCTGTATACAGGCGGGTTCTGAGCAGAAGAGTCTACATTGGCATCAGAAACCATGTTAAAATCCCCGCAAAAAATAAAAGTTCCTTGTGATATTTTTTGTGCTTTTTTAAAAGTTTTATTTATGAATATAATTTGTCGAGAGTTGGGAGCGTACAAGTTAACAATGGTGTATTTCGCATTATTTAATTCGCAAATCAGTGTAATAAATCGGCCACTCGGGTGAATTGTTTGGTTACGAAGATGAAAAGCGATTGTTTCTTTAATGGCTATCGCCACACCTGCTTTTTTCTTATCTGTACAGGAAAAAATAAGATGTGGATATTGTTTGTGATGAAGTCTATTGTCACGAGTGACACCGCAGCCCGCACTTCAGGCTACGGACGCACTCGTTCCCCCACGTCCCCTCTCATGCCCGGGGCGAGCGGTGCTGCGGTCCGCATGTCGGCCCGCGTGCGCTTTCGCTCCCTCGGGCACATTCACATACCTCAGGGTGCGCACGCGCCGGCTCTCTCAAATTTAAAGGGACAGCGCGCCGGCAATTGGTTTTTGACCGCTTACCCTATGTAAGGGCTCCACCTCCGGAACTACCTTGCCGAATCCATAGTGCCATTACCTGTGGGAGGAAGCCTTATTCTACTCCGGTTTGCCGTTCCTGTGTACCAGTCCCATCTGCCTTCGTCCTCGAACCTTCGCTGCCTGCCCCGACCTCAGCCGCCTCCGCAAGCAAGCCACATCAGGGGTAGCGACCTGGTGGAAACCCGCTGCGGCAAGTCCAGCCCGCCTTGCAGCGGGCTCTGGTGAAAACCGGGTCCCACTTAGATTCCACTCCCTGGTGTGGCCTGTACCACTGCTTGCGGCGGTCCAGTGCATCCAGTGCCCAGCTCATTACAGTTGGATTCGGCCATGGATCCCGCCAAGGTGCCGTTGCCTTGTGTGAAAGATCTTATGTCCATAGTTGCCCAGCAATCTCTACAGCTGGCGTAACAGTTAGATCAGCCATGATACAACAGCTTATCGCCTCTCAGCGGCAACCTCCGCCACCTCCTCCGGCCGTTCCAGCGCCTGCCGTCTCTTCTGCCCCTGTGGGACCCAAGCTCCGGCTGTCAGTCCCCTCGAAGTTCGACGGAGATCCGAAGCTCTGCAGGGGATTTATTAGTCAGTGCTCCATGCACGTGGAACTGATGGCCGATCAGTTTCCGTCTGAACGGTCAAAAGTGGCGTTCGTACTCAGTCTGCTTTCTGAACAGGCGTTGATGGGCTACGGCCCTCTGGGACAGGGGTGATCCGGTAACGGGCGACCTGCAGGCCTTCTTCAAGGAGTTCTGCTGTGTCTTCGAGGAACCTGCACTGGCATCTTTAGCTGAGACCGCACTACTGAACTTGCGTCAATGGGATTCCTTAGTGGGAGACAATGCCATTCAGTTCCACACTCTGGCTTCGGAGCTAACCTGGAATGAGGCTGCCCTGTGCGCTACCTTCAAGAAGGACCTTTCCTGCAGGGTCAAGGCTGCTCTGGCCGCAAAGGATCTCCCGACGTCCCTGAGTGAGTTAATTCATCTGGCCACACGTATTGACGTGCGCTTTGCGGAAAGACAAGAAGAGCTCCGTCACGAACGCAACTCGGTCCGGCCTTGTCGGTTCCCTCACTTGACTCCGGTGTTCCAGAAGCCTCCTCTGCCTCTCCCTCAGTACTCCGGTGAGAAGCCCATGCAAGTCGACCATGCCCTGTCTCCCGGTGGTCCACCTCGAGAAGCCCCTGGTCATTTCCTCTGTGAGTGGAGAGATCCTAAGCAATACCATCCGATGTCGCACGGAGTCTCGATGCGCATAGCGGCACTCCACTGTGAGAAGATCTCATTCTATGTGCTGCCCCACTCCTCGTCTGCAGTTCTGTTGGGCTTACCGTGGCTGCAGCACCACACTCCTGTCTTGGACTGGAAAATGGGCAAAGTCACGCGGTGGGGACAAGATTGCCGATTCCGTTATCTGGTGGCACCTCGCCCGGTACACTCCACTTCACCGCCAGCGTCCTTTAAAGCCCTGCCAAGGGTTGCCTGCGGAGTACCAGGACTTTGCCGATCTGTTCTCCGAAAAGCAGACAGAGACTTCGCCTCCTCACCGTCCTTACGACTGCCTGATTGATCTATTGCCCCACACGAGTCCTCCTCGGGGCAGGGTCTATCTGCTGTCTGTGCTAGAAACCAAGGCCATGCCGGACTATATACATGAGAACCTCAAGAAGGGCTTCATCCGCAAGTCCTCCTCCCCGGCTTCTTCTTCGTGGAGAAAAATGATGGCTCGCTACGTCCCTGTATAAACTACCGCGGCCTTAATAAGATTACGGTGAAGAACTGCTACCCGCTGCCCCTGATCACTGAACTCTTCGATCGCTTATGCGGGGCCAGGATTTTCTCCAAGTTGGATTTGCGCGGGGCCTATAACCTTATCCGCATCCGGAAAGGCGACGAGTGGAAGACGGCGTTTAACACCCGGGATGGGCATTTTGAATATCTAGTTATGCCTTTCAGCCTCTGCAATGCCCCTGTGTTTCAGGGATTCGTTAACGAGATTTTCCGTGACCTTTTTTTTTTTTTTTTTTTTAAACCAAAACTAAGTTTACTAAGAGATATACAGGAAAAATCAGTAAAAGAACAGCACATATAAAAACAGATGCAAATTTAAAATTTCGTTATTCAGTTATGTCTTCTTACTGGAATCACAACAAAGAGTTGGTACAAAGACTTTGTAGAATATAAGACAATCACAATTTTCCTAGCATATAATTGTAGTAGGATAACAAGAAAAACTTGACTGAAGTAACAACCAGCCTGAACAATAAAACACAATTCTAAATTAAGAACTTCGTGCGTGTGTGTCTGTCATCTTCCCTGTGGGGACATCATATACTATCCTAGGAGGCATGTATGAGCTATAGGATCTACAAATTGACAATCTGGAGGTCATAGTGGGTGAACAGGCACACAACCCAGAGCCACCAACAGATCCCTGCTAAGTATCTCTAAGTTACATAAGGAATGGCCAAGGCCGTATGAGTGGAGTCAATCCAGTCTTGCCAAACCTTAACAAACTTGTCTGGGCACCCACGATGCAAGTAAATATACTTTTTAAAAGGGAGGGTGGCATTTACAGATTTTATCCAATCCTGCAATCCGGGATCGAGCTACAGTTTTCCTGGCATTAAAGAGAAGTTCAGTAAGGAACGTACGGGTTACCAGGGACGGGTAGTCCTCCGGAGCTAAGTATAGTAGGCATACTTTTGGGTTATCTGGTACAGGGCAGCCCATTTTATCATTCAAAAACCTGAGGATTTGCTGCCAAAAGCCTCGGATCTTAGGGCAAGCCCACAATAAGTGGAAAAAGGTACCCGGGACAGAAAGACATTTCGGACAGATATCAGGAATCTCTGGTATGAATTTATGCAAATGTGTAGTGGTATAGTATGCTCAGTGTAATATATATAATTGGGTTACTCTCTCCCCATATTTTGTGGACACCATTTTTGGGGTCTCCAAGGCTACAGCCCACTGATCATCTGTTATGGGTCCCGCATCCTCTTCCCAAGTGCTCTTCTTCCCTTGGAATGGGTCACCCAATCTTTTCTTTAACAGCAATGCATAGAAGAATGTTATTAGGCCTCTCGGCAGGGGGGATAACAGCATAGAGGGTATGGGAAAATCTTGAAAAGCGATTTGACTCACCGAGAATTGCATATGTAGGGCATGTCTTAGCTGAAGATAATGGAAAAAATGGGTGTTAGAAATGCGATATTCCCTAGCTAAGTCCTGGAATGACTTAAGCGTCGAGTTTTCATATAATTGAAATATGTATATGTATATCACCCCCTTTCCCTTCCATACAGAGCCCTCCAGTGCTAGAAGTTCCTGCATATTATTATTGTTCCAGAGGGGTGTATATGCGTCTACACCTGATTGGTAGTATAGTTCTTTCACCCGTTTCCATATTAAAAGGCATTGCTTAAGAATGAAAGGACCCTGATAGCGGTGAATAGGTCTAAGAGGCGCCGAAAAGAGAAAATGAAAGGGGTGCATATATACTGGGTTCCAAGGCTTGATTACAAGCTCCATAACCCTTAGAAGATCCATCTCCCGCCATCTAACCAAGTGGGAAAGCTGAGCTGCCCAGTAATATGTACAAAGATCAGGAAAGGAAACCCCTCCCCCCCTCGATCCCATGGATGTGTAAAGAGAGGCGGGCCCTGCCGTTATTCCAAATAAAAGAAACCAGAATAGAATTTAAAGCCCTAAATACAGAGGAATTGAGATATATTGGAGATTGAATAAGAACATACAGGATTTTAAGAAAAAGGATCATCTTCACTAAACTAATCCTGGCCATAAATGACAGCGGCAACCTACTCCACCCCAACAGATCCTGTTGCGCAGATAAACCAGAAGCGGGGCGATATTAAGATCATAGAACTCCATTAGGGATCTAGATATAGTGACTCCCAAATAGGTAAATTGAGATGACCACCGTAGTGGCAGAACCGAGGCTTGCTTGGGGTGGGGGTGGGGGGGGGCAAAAAGAGTCTAAAGGCATCAAATGGGACTTTTCAATTTTAACCTGCAGCCCCGGGATTTTGGGCCCAAAATTTTATTGACAACCTCTAAGGCCCTAGGAAGTGAGGTCTCCACATCTCGCAAATATAAGAGTGCATCATCTGCGTATAGGCTGATTTTCTCGTGTAGAGAACCCATTTCAAAGCCAATTATATTCGCGTCTGCTCGTACACGAGCAGCTAAGGGCTCGATGGCCATAGCAAACAGAAGAGGCGATAGGGGACACCCTTGTCTGGTACCCCTAAGCAGGGATAATAAGTCCGATATGAGGCCGTTCACCCTAACTTTGGCGACTGGCTGGTAATACAGAAGCTTGACCCAGGAAAAAAAGGATGGACCAAACCCTAATCTCTGAAGGATCAACCACAAATAATTCCACTCCACAGAGTCAAAGGCTTTGTTCGTTTCTAGGGATACTAATATCCTGGTCCCTACATTCAAGTGAGGAGCCTGCATATTCATGAAGAGCCGGCGCAGGTTCATGGCCGTGTGCTTACCCGGCATAAAACCTGTCTGATCTCCATGCACTAGGGGGAGAATTACGGAGTTAAGAGGGATGGCCAGGACTTTGGCCAGTATCTTAACATCCGTCTGCAGGAGAGATATTGGTCTATACGATGAGCACAGTTCAGGGTCCCTGCCAGGCTTAGGGATGACGACAATCAATGCTTCCCTCATCGAGGCAGGGAGACAAGACGCCTCATTTGCCTCATTAAACAATCTAAGTAGTAGTGGGCCAAAGTATTCAGGATCTTGTTTGAAGAACTCAGTAGATAGCCCATCTGTTCCAGGTGATTTGGCATTTTTAAAGCAGGCAATGGCCACCTGGATCTCCTCAGGGGAGATGGGGGCATCCAACTCGGCACATTGCTCTGCTGTAAGGGTGGGCAACGTTACATCTTGCAAATATTCCCTAATCTCTACCTCAGACACCGACGTGTGGACGTCGTACAGGTCCGCATAGAACACGCGAAACTCCTCCGCCACTCGTCTAGGGTTTGAAATAATCTCCACGTTAGGCTGTCTCAAACATGTGATTACCGGAGGCTCATGAGATTTCTTTGCCATACAGGCCAATAGTTTACCGCAGCGCTCGCCTATTTCATAAAATGACTGTCTAGTAAAAAAAGTAGTGCGAGTCTCTCAGTCTCGCAATAATTGTGCATATATTTTCTGTCGCAGGAGCCAACCTGATTTATTGTCCTCAGTTGGATCCCTGACATAGGTTAGTTCCGCCTGCGCCACCTCCCAGGCCAATGCATCAGCCTTAGCTGCATAAGAGCGCTTTAAATCAGTAACAGCAGTGGAGAGTTTCTCCCCCTAAAAATATGCCTTGAATGCATCCCAAATTGAAAGAAGGGAGGAGTGATGTTCGTTTATCAATAAGAATTCTTCCCATCTATCAGTAAACTGGGTAGAGGGTGGGAGGAGCGTAAACCAGTAGGGATTAAAACGCCAGGACTTGGGTTTGGAAAAGTCCGACCAGGTCAGGCGGAACACCACAGGAGAATGGTCAGAAACCGAACGGGACAAATATTCACACTCCGCAACAGAAGGAAGAAGTTGCCTATTGACTAGACAGTGCATTATATCCCACAAAAGCAGGAAATTTTGGGGTGACGGATGAGGATCGCCAAAGGGCCCCAATAAAAAAAACCCCAAATGCACTCCCCCCCATCTGCAAGGGAGAGGGGGAATCTTCCAGGGGGCCCAGGATTGCCCTCCATTAAATCTATCCCGCCCAAAATCCCAGGTCAAGTTGAAATCCCCCTAACCCAAACCGATTAAACCCGGCCCTCATAAAATAAAGGAAAATTTTCAAGTGGATAAACTTTTCCCAAATTGGGGGAAGGGGGGGAATGTCCGGGTTTTTAAATTTAGAATTAATGGTTTATTGGGCAATAAAGGGAGATATAAATAATCTTTGTGCTTGTCAAAATCAATGTATTTAAAAAGAAAAAGCACATTTTTTTCGGACAATATACAAACCCCCCTTTCATGGGAGGAATATCAGAAATAAGTCCCATCCCCCCCACCGTTTAAAGTAATGTATGGGGGTTTTGGGGCCGTAGAGGGTCTCCCGGGACAAAAAAATATCTACCATATATGATTTAATTAGCCTCATCACCAAATTTCGCTTAATCGGATCACTAAGGCCCCTCACATTCCATGAGAGAAAATTTAAAGACACCATGGTGTTTCTAGAGAAAAGGAGTACATAGGATGTCGTAGAGGTCTCCACCCACCACTCAGAACTTCACGATCCCTCAACATCCCCCAGGTAGTACCTCGCACTTGTGTAAATGGAAAAGGCACACACATATTATTAAAACCCCAATAACACCGTTTCCCACCCCACATCCAATCCCCAACAGCTGGATGTATGACCCAAACACTAAACATGCTATAACTTACAGATGGCGTGAAGTCGCCTTAACCTAATATCGAACAGCTGCCGGTGCCGAGCAAACAGCTTAGAAATCAGAATGTAAACAGTAAATATCTAGGATGGATATCTCCGAGGAGGAATCAATACCCCACACAATATATTGCTTATATATGCAAGAAACCTTGAGAGTTAAGGGACGGGAAAAGGGGAATACAAGAAAGATAAAGGAAGCGCAGAGGGATAGTTGGGGGGGAAGGGAAGAGAGAAAAAGGGAAGGGAGGAAAACTCTCATGCACGGATAAAAAAGAAAGGCATCAGAGAATGAACCATAAATTTCCGAACAATAATACTCAAGTCAGCGCCAAAAGAGAAGAAAAACCCCTTAGAATGTGCAAAAAAAACATTTTTCCGAAGGTGTAGGAAAAAATGTGACTCTCTATATGGTCACTGAGGACCACGTAAGTTTGCCTCAGGGTGCTTGTCTAGCCAGTCTTGAGTGTCCACGGGGTTTTCGAAGAAGTGGGATCTCTCTCCCACCTGTACCCGAAGCTTGGCAGGATAAATCATAGCATACTTCAGTCCGCGCTCACGGAGCTTTGCTTTTCCCGAAGTAAACTGAGCCCGCTTCCGTTGGATTTCCAGCGAGAAGTCCGGGTAGACATGAATTTGGATATTTTCATACGGGATCGGACCTTTCTCCCGCATGAGACGCAACAGGGTATCATGATCTCGGTAATTCAAGAACTTTGCGATAAAAGTCCTCGGAAGAGCCCCAGGTGGAGGTGGTTTTGGCATAATGCGGTGAGCTCGCTCCACTGCAAACATTAAAGAAATGCTCTCTATGCCAGATTTTTCAATCAGAAGAGATTCGAGAAATGCCTCTGGTCTAGAGCCCTCCACCCCCTCAGGTAGACCAATAAATCTCAGGTTGCAGCGTCTAAGCCGGTTCTCTTGATCATCAACTTGTTGGCGTAGTCTGAGTAGTTGGTTTGTAACATCAGAAATTTTAACGTCAACTGGATTTGCTTGGTCTTCCAGGTCGCTCACCCTCTGCTCCACTTCCGTGACTCTCTCACGCAGCACCTGCGCATAGTGCCGAAGCAGGGAGATGTCAACTTTAATCTCATCGATCCGTGTGGAGAGCGTGGTCTGGCAGGTGTGGATGGCCTCCAGCACTTTTTGGGTATCTAGGCTGGGAACTTCCTGCGAGGTACTTGGTTGTTCTCTAGTAGTGCTTGGAGAGGAGGCAGAAGACTTGCTGGTATCAGAAGGCCCTGTTCTGCGGAAACCGGCCAGTTTTTCCGCCGCCTCCATTTGTTTCTTAGGAGGCATAGTAGCAAGGTCAGATCCGTGGCAAAAGTGGAGAAGGTTATGAAGTGGTCCCTTCACTAAACAGCACGGTTCGACTCGCACCGCAGCTTGGTTAACACATTAACATCTGGAAGGCTGAGTCATCCTTCACTAATTAGACCGAGGGGGTCTAGGCAATCTGTGCAGGGTATGTATCAAAAAGGTCTCGCTGGTAACCATACGAGTCTCTCGGGACAGCAGTCCATAACATCTGGGGATGACCGCCAAGGTGGAGAAGCGCTATGGGAGGATGTATTTCAATATGAGGAATAGCTATTTCCTGTGCAATCCTTCACCACCCTTCCACCAGTCGCCACACGAGGGAGACAGAAACCAGATCGGGGAGTCTTTATACATGCAAGAAAATTTAATGCAGGTTTTGATTGACTGCAATAATTTCCAGTGGGAATAATGGGAATGCAGGAGGAGTCCTGAACAGTGGAGCTATGTAGCAGCTACAGGCGACTACTGTGTTAAATATGCACTACACTTGATTGGAATATCCTCCAGAAAGTCTCTGATGGTAGGCAAGCAGAAAGCCCATCGGGACAGCAGAAAGCCTGCGCACACAGTGCAAGATGGCGCCCGCACGTGTCCCCCAGCTAGTCAGGGAAAATGGCGGCTCCATGTGGCTTCACTCTCTGGGAGGGCAGGCGGGCACTGGGTGTCTCCCACCGCTCCACCAGAACAGGGCAGCACACTGGGCTTCTGTGTAGACAATAGCTCCACGCGGTCCCCGGGTTCCTCCCTTTTATGTACACGCCCGGTACCTGTGTGCCGCTGGGTCCGCAGTCGTCAGTTCCTCTCACGGCCTCTGCTGCCGGTCCAGGGGTCACTGCCCCGTCGGTTGGTCTCACCGGGGCCGGTACAGGCGCCGAAGCACAGGAGAAACCTCGCGCGCCGCTCAGCCCCGTCTCATGCCGCGGACCTCGGCCTCAGATCCCGACCTCAGGGACGATCACTCCGGCGGCTCCGCTGTGCGGCACAACTGTCCCGGAGTTACAGCCGGGTAAGCAGCTTGGTCTCTTTCTCCCTCTCACCCGCTCAGCAGATGGAAGAGTTGGGTGATAACAGGCTCCGGGTGCTTTTTCTTTGCTAGGGCTGCAGGAGCTCCGGCGGTGCACGTCCTCTCTCCTCAGCAGTCAAGCCCCGCCCCCCCTCCGTGATTTTTATATTCCTGCGTAATCGTGTATCTGGATAATATTTTGGTTTTTTCACCGG